>QNQO01002608.1:0-102567 GCA_003290165.1 Berberis thunbergii | reverse complement strand
CTCATACTATACCAGAAAAATAAGTCCATCTGAGAATTCATCTGCTCCTTCATCTTCCTCAGGTACGCCCTATCATATAACAAATTTTGTGAATTGTGAACGTTTTTCTGTGAGACATAGGAATTTTCTTGCAGCAGTGACAGTGGGACATGAGCCAAAGCATTTTAAAAAAATCCATGAAAGACCCGGGATGGCGAGATGTGATGGGTAAGGAGATACGAGCCCTTGAAGACAATGAGACTTGGGTAATGGAGACTCTTCCACCCGGAAAGAAAGCACTAGGGAGCTAGTGGATATATAAAATTAAGTATAAGTCTGATGGCAGCATAGAGCGACTCAAAGCAAAACTTGTGATCTATGGCAATCATCAGGTGGACGAGACATTTGCTCCTATGGCAAAAATGGTGATGGTTCGTATTTTTCTTGCAATTGTTGCTATTAAAAATTGGAAGGTACATCAAATAGATGTGCATAGTGCTTTCCTTCACGGTGATTTAAGTGAGGAGGTTTATATGAAGGTTCCTCCAGGTTTCAAGAATACAAATCCTAACATGGTTTGCAGGTTGAAAAAATCGTTGTATGGTCTGAAACAAGCTCCCCGATGTTGGTTTGCAAAACTATCAACAACGTTGAAGAATTAGGGATTTGTGCAATCCTATTCCGATTATTCATTATTTGGGTTGTGCAGGGGAAGAACTCAGATCAACGTGTTAGTTTATGTTGATGACTTGATTATTGCAGAAAATGATAAGGTTGCATTGACAACTTTTAAAGATTACCTTGGCAGGTGCTTTCATATGAAGGATTTGGGAGTTTTGAAATATTTCTTAGAGCTAGAGGTAGCTCGTAATCCAGAAGAAATTTTCTTTGCCAAAGAAAATACACACTCGAGATAATTTTCTGAAACGGGTTTATTGGGAGCAAAGCTTGCGACATTCCCTATGGACCAAAATCACAATTTGGCCCTTGCAAAGGGTGAATTTCTTGCGGATCCGGCGCCATATAGGCGACTTGTAGGAAGATTGATTTACTTGTCTGTGATGAGACCTGATCTTGCATATCAGTTCATATTTTGTCACAATTTATGCAATAACCTCGTGAGGATCATTGGGAGGCGGCTCTCAGGGTCGTGAGATATTTGAAGAAGAGTCTGGGGCAATGGATTTTGCTTCGTGCTGACAGTGACCTAAGTCTAGAAAGGTGGTGTGACTCAGATTGGGCTAGTTGTCCACTTGCGCGGCGTTCCTTGACAGGATGGTTCGTGTTACTTGGTTTTTCTCCTGTATTGTGGAAGATCAAGAAGCAACAAACAGTGTCTAGATCGTCTGCGGAGGCTGAGTATAGATCAATGGCGGCAACAGTGTGTGAGTTAAAGTGGCTTAAACAACTTTTGGGTGACTTGGGTGTGCGACATCCGCAGGGTATGAAGTTGTATTGTGATAGTTAGTCGGCGTTGTACATTGCTCAAAATTCAGTTTTTCACGAAATAACAAAGCGTATAGAGGCAGACTATCATTTTGTACGAGATGCAGTTACTGAAGGGATGATTTGTCCATCTTATGTTTCCACTAGTGTTCAATTGGCAGACATCTTTACAAAAGCGTTGGGGAAAGCGAAATTTGAGTTTCTACTTCGCAAGTTGGGCGTTCGAGATCTACACTCTCCAACTTGATGGGGGGTATTACGATATTATTGTGACTAAAATAGGAGAGTTTATTGTGCATATCTTTTGAGAAATATTTTCCCTTAAGATAGTATTTGTATTTTAGGTATATATATCTTTGTGATTAGGAGGATTTTTAGGAGATCATATCTTTGTGATTAGGAGGATTTTTTGGGAAATCAACCAAGCCTTGGAGAACAAGGTTCTTGGCAATGTTTTGTACTATATATACTTCATTATTGTGAATGAGAAAGGCAAGAAAATTGGGTGGAGAATTTGTCATCTATTTTGTCTCGATTCCATCCCGATCCCTAATGAACATGATGGAATAGGGATGAGTCCATCCTGTCCCATGCCCACTCCTAGTATTAACTCCCATAACAATCTTTTGAGCTCATCGGCCCAACAATGAAAGAAAGAAAGAAACATAGGCAAGAAAACAAGGAAATCACTGAATACTATCTTATCAACTATAACCATTCAGAGAAAAGACTAAAAAGAAAATTTACAAGTTAAACACAAATCATCGTTTGCAAATTATCAAAAGTTTAGTGTAATAAGTTTTGCATTATTTTGACTGGTTGTACTTCCCATAGAAATTACTATTACTACACATTGATTGATTTCCATCTCATCTATAGAGAACTACTGCCATGAATTCTATCTAGACTTTGAGGGTCTGTGTGGTTTCTATTTGATGGCATGTGATGTAATCTCTTATCAATTAGTATCAATTCTTACACAGATAGTATCGAAATGAATCTCAATGTTATTACAACTTCTTGTTCCAATGAAATTTTCTAGCTCCAAGTTCTTTAGCAATGGTTTTGGATATTTTTTAAAAACCTTTACGTTTACCTCTTAATTGAGTCTTGGAAAGTAAAATAGTCTCTTGTACAATAGAATTGAGTCTTAGAATTTTTTTTTTGAAATGGAATTGATTTAAACGTGTAAGCTTGTTCAGCCAAAAGCCTTGTGTGCATGCATACTCAATACTAGCAAATTATACTCTCATGTTATGACACTAAAGGAGTATTTTGGATCTTAATCTAGTTAGAGATCTGAATTTCATGAAATATTAACCTATTTTTTCAAATAACCTTTAACATGGATTTGTCGATGTCAATCCTTCAAAATGATATGAACAAGCAAGAAACCATGGATTTCCCGCCATGTAAATCTAGAAGTGACTTGGGCAACATCAACGAAACACATAGGTACATGACAATATCAAGTAGTGAAGCTGCTGGTTTGGAAACCAGGTCAGGCAATAGTGATAGCGAAAGGAATTTAATTAGTATACATATCATTTGAAAGGAATTTAATTGGTATAGCTAACATTTAATAGAAAAAACCACCACAAAATGAGCCACAGTCGATCCTCACGACCCATATAACATCAGAATATATAATTAAATCATTTGCTCTGTAATAACTGAACATCAAGACATAGAGCTTACATGATGATCATCTAGTCATACCAAAACATTCAATAGGCCACTGCATCAAAAAGGAAAATGGTATCGTCACCTTTGTATTACTACTACTACTACTGTGCACAATCATCTGTGCAATAGACAAACTGAGGGACCAAATTTGGAACCAATACTACAAGCAGAGCGAACGGTTACATAAGTGACACATTTCGAAAGCAAAAACTGATGACTCATCTATTTATCGTCTTCAGTCAAGAAAGTTAAACCAAAAATTGTGCAAATCACACTAGTTCCTGTCAGTATTGATGATACAAATCTAAGGTGGATGTTCCGATGCATGTGAGCAGAGCTGTTTAAAGATGGGAGAGCTGTCTGTATGTTTTACCTAGCATTTTATGCTGGAATTATGCATAACCCAATTGCAACAAGCAAACTCGAAAACTGGAATTATATATGACAAATAACTATTTATGGGCGACACTATATATCATTTTCATTTTCTTTCACATGGCTCATGGAGAATGACGAATCAATCAGGCAACTTCGCCACAAGGGTCGTTTTCAGGCACACCCGCACAGGTGATTAGCTAGCATGATGATCAGCCATGCACATGCAACCCAATAAACCTGGATTGCTCATTCAGCCTTTTCATTTTGAATCGAGAGGAGCATTCACCATGCCAAGTTCCAAGCATGACCCGCTTTAGTCATTTATCCATTGGTTCCTGCAAAAGTAACAACCAATGGATTGATTATAAACAAGGTATGCCAAATATTTCAGAATTTTTATCCCAACTGTTCTAATAAGAAAGCACACTCAAACTAGAACCCTCTGATTTTCTTGAACCAACTCAAGATCTTGTAATTGAATTAGGGACTGTTGCATCTGCTTCTGTGAAATATCTTCGGATATGAATGGTAATTACCATTTCCTCTCTATTTCCCCAACTGATTCCAAGGCAGTTACTGGATGGATTTAGCAAGCATACTTGTGCTACGGAAGAAAAATCTTGGATGAGCTCTAAATTCCCACCAGCTGGATAGGACTTAACAAGGATATTTTAAAGCAGGAAATTTAGACGATTTTTGGTTTCTATGATGAAATCAAAAGAGAAATCTTGAACCGGATGATTCAGATCATTCCGCCAATTTGGTTAAATTTGGGTTAAGAAGCAGACAAGACTCAGGTTCCATTCCCATTGATGGACAACATGGCTGTCGGTTATATAGCCACAACAAACATTAGATTATATTCATTTATTTTTTACTTATATGTCCAAATCAAGGAATTAAAGATTACCTGTTTAACACTCTTGACCAGTCCCAAGTCTTCAACTGAACTTGGTGATATACTTTTGGCATGCACAATAGGACCCTGAAGGGTACCATTGTCTGTAGCCTTCCTTGAAGATTGCCACTCCAAGTGTTGATCAAGTTGCTCTTTAAGTTTCACGCGGAAAGCACATATATTGCACTGATATGGAAGGTCCTCAAAGAGGCCACTGATGATTGATGAATGAGATTGCCGAATAATTTCTGGCTTAAACACAATACCTATGAGATCCTTCGTCTCTGTCTCTCCTTTTGTATGTAGCTGGAGAACAAGTAGCAGCAGTGGACTTGGAAGCAGATTCTGATTGAGGGCACTCATTTCCAGAGAATGTCTTGGGGGTGGCTGAGGGAGCTGAACGTGAAGAAACTGGTGTGGAGCTACTGGTAGTGAGACCAGGACTCTGGTTCTTAAGCAGACTTGATACCTGGGCAGCAGGGGGAGTTGGTGATTCCTTTGCTGGTGTAGATATCAGGCCCTTCACAACTACTGAACTCAAGAGACCAGAAAATGGATTTGCTGCAGCATTAGCAACATTTGATGTTGATGTTCCTGTGACAGATGCGGGTGGGGGAGGACCAGGTGGAAGCGGAGGCAATGCACTTGTAAAATCCCAAAATTCACGTAAGATTATCCGTTTCTCCAAAACTCGAGATGTGAAATTCAATAACAACATACATATTTAGCAGCAACACTAAAACATGTTTTAGAAAATAGAACAAACTAAAATTTATAATAAAACTCTAACCATTCGGTAAGCTCGATCCCTCTGCAGTTTCTGGAACAACAGGAGAAGGGGAGAAAGGAAGCTGAGGAGTCGGAGAAGGAAAGGAAGAGGAGGGTTTTTCTTTTCTTTTAAACTGTGGGTGGCTATTCGACTCCACTAAAAATCTTAGGGCAACCCACCCTAAAAACTCACGAGAATAAAACCCTATCAAGTAAATTTAGCCCTATTTTAATTAATTCAAAATATTTAAATTAGCTTTATGAAATTTAGGGGTGTTACATTATACACACGTTAAATGGAATCTCATCCCGAGATTCGGAAGGTAATAAAGTTAACTGAATTTCGAAAAATACAAGTTGTCAAACGAAATAAGATTTTAAAATACAAATTTCAATTAAATTTTAAGTACATAAATTTTTATTGTCATTGAAAAAATAGGAGTGTTACAGTAAGCCACCACTAAATGAATTGTTTGAGAGCAATCCACTTTTGGCAATAGCAGCCAACAAACTGCTTGTACTAGATCGTCCTGGGATATCTGCTGCAGGACTAGCTGTAAGGCTTGACACAGAGTGGCTTATGAGTTATACCTGAATGTTGGGAAGGTGTCAACTCAGGAAATGGCTGCACTGAGAAAGGGTTATGCGGACGGCACTGAGAAAATTGCATTAGAGAGAATGAAGTTGGCAAATGTTGAGGAGACTGCGAATTGAAAATCTGTAAGGAGCCAGACTGAATATGATTTTGAGAAAAGATCGGGAAAGAATTTTGACTAGTTTCATGTGGAGGGGTTCGGTTTAGTTGTGGCACACTATGAGATAGGTTTGAACCAAACTGGGGGATGGATCGAAAATTGGAGTGGGAGGGGTGGGAAGATTCTTTTTTGTAGCTCTTCTATCGCACTTCAGGCTTCACCCTTCGATTGGTTGTTCAAGCTTGAGCCAAAACTCGAGCTCGCTCCCCAAATTTTGCCTGTATTTGATTCCTGATAGATCACAAGAGCTTCAGACGATTTCTATTTTTCCATTTATAGAGGATATTGTTTCCTCCATCTTCATTGTTTTTTTTGTAATTTTGTATTTGTTTAAGCATACCTTTACAGGCACTAATACTAAATTCAATCTTAAAAGGGGAGAGATATTGTTGTTGTCTTGTTGATATGATAGGGAATTAGGGATGTATGTGAGATGTAACCAATAACATTGTAATGGTACAATGAAGGGAGATCACCTTTATTTCCAATCCATAAAATAATGCTTATGACTTTCAAACAACCCAATCATATATAACTTTATTAATAATAGTCTTAATCCTTCAACATGAGCACGTGTAATCTATCAAAGTTTTGTCTTTCATATTTGTTTCCTTATACATGTTTAACGGATATTGAAGGGAGGAGTGTGAAATCTGAAAAGTGGACATTTGTGATTTACATTTTTTATTGAAGTTTTATTCTGCTCCGACTTTTGTAATTTTTATATAAATCAAGTGGAGAATTTCAAGTATTCTACTTGATTTTTTTTTTTTTTTTTAACGGTCAAACATGAAGATGTTTATTAATGAAAGAAAGGAAAACAGGTTACAACGATAAACATTCCTAAATCAAGGAATGCCAAGACACTATGAAATTGTCAAACCCCAAATCCCTAAATAAATTACAAGCCGTACCCATGTTCCACAGTAATTCTCTAATCTCGATAAAGATAGAGTGTTCTGATCTGTTTAGTCCTTCAAAAACCCTTTTGTTTCTTTCTTTCCACACACACCACATGAGAACGAGAGGGACCCTATGCCATAACCACTCTCCCCGGCGGGAAGGGTTAGCTTTAGACCACCAACTTAGCCAATCTAGAATGGAACCTTCAAACATCAAACTTAAACCGAATTCCACCAAGAAATTGCGCCATATGGATTTGGAGAAACTGCAATGTAGCATCAAATGGTCCAGTGTCTCTTCATATTCGTTGCAAAGCACACAAAGACTCCCAGTGTGGATTCCTATTTTTCTTAACCTATCTTTGGTCAAGATCTTCTCATGTAAAACTGACCAACAAAAGAAATTAATCCGAGGAAGAAGATTTTTCACCCATACCAGATTTGTGTGGGAGGAAATGAAGGGGTTAGAGTGGGTCTCATAATGAGATGCAGCCAACATATCCGAAAATTCTTTCACCGAGAAGCCTACCCCTTTACCCTTCCACACCAAACTATCTGGTCCCTCTGAGAGCATTTGTCTATCCAACAGTTGTAGAAGATTAGCAAACTCATCTAGTTCCCCAGTGTTGAGGTGTCTGCGAAAGGAAAGATCCCAAGAGTTGTTGTTAGACCAAAAACTGCTCACATTCTCATATTGATTCTTGTTAATGAGAAACAACATTGGAAAAAGATCTTTCAAAGATTGGTTACTACACCAGACATCATGCCAAAAAGAGATGAGATCACCATTTCCACATTTGAGAGAGGTGTGTGGGTAGAAGGAACTTGCGCACCGGGAGATAGATTTCCACAAAGAGCATCCGTAGGAAGTGTACTTAGTTTTCTTTTCCCAAACCCATCTATTGCGCCCATATTTGTCCATAATGAGATATCTCCATAAATTATCATTCTCTTCTGCAAATCGCCAAAGCCACTTAGAAAGTAAAGCAATATTGAAAGGGAGCACCTGACGGATGCCTAAACCACCTCTAGTTTTTGGGCAACAAATTTTCTCCCAGCTCACTAAATGCATCTTTCTAGAGTTATGAGTAGAACCCCAGAGGAAATCGCGCATGATCCGTTCCATCTTGGCTGCTATTGAACAGGGAACCTTGATAAGAGACAGCATGAAAACCGGGATAGAAGCTAATGTGGATTGAACAAGGGCTAGTCTGCCTGCTTTAGATAGGAATTTGCGTTTTCAAGTCGCTAGTTTCGATTCCATCCTTTCGAGCGTCTCGTCCCAAACAACTTTACTTTTGAAACTAGCCCCCAAAGGCATGCCCAAGTACTTAACTGGAAGGTGACCTGCTGAACAACCCAATAGACCCGCCAACTGGTGAAGGTGAGGGACATCTCCAATAGGCAGAACCTTTGATTTGTGAAAATTGATTTTCAGCCCTGAAATAACTTCGAACCAAAGCATAATTCTTTTAAGAGCAAGAACCTGAGAAGCGGAGGCATCACAAAAAAGGATAGTATCATCCGCATACTGGAGAATAGAGACAGGCGGACTACCCTTCGCGACAGAAAACCCTTTCACTAGGCCAGCATCAACTGCTTTCAGAATCATTTGAGTTAAACCTTCTGCTGCTATAGTAAAAAGAAGAGGAGACAGGGGATCACCTTGTCGCAGACCTTTTGAGCTATTGAAAAACCCGTGCAGCTGACCATTAATTTTCAGAGAAAAATTAGCTGTAGATCTGCAAGTGTGAAGCCAATCAATCCATTTGGAGTCAAACCCCATGCGAGTCATTACCAAATCCAGATATCTCCAAGAAACATTGTCAAAAGCTTTGGAGAAATCTAATTTGATAACAAGCCCTGGAACACCTTGTTTTTTTCTAGAATCAATAATTTCATTGGCAATCAAAGGGCTATCCACCACCTGTCTTCCACTGACTGCTGCACTTTGAAAAGGAGAGATGACTGAATGAAGAACTAATTTCAATCTGTTAGCTAACACCTTGGCAATTATCTTATAGGCCCCGTTCAAAATACTGATAGGTCTAAAATCATTTACCGTCCGCATTCCCGCACATTTGGGAATGAGCGAGATGATAGTGGTGTTCAAACGCCAATCAAGGAAGTTTCTCGAGTTAAAATCTGCAACAACTTTCAGAAAATCCTTTTTGATTACCTCCCACATTTTCAAATAGAACACCATTGAGAAACCATCAAGACCTGGAGAAACTTCCGATTTTAGATCTTCCATTGCTGCTCTAATTTCCATTTCAGAAAAGTTATCAACCAATGTCGTAGCCGTAGACTGAGAGATGGGCTTGAAAGTAATCCCCGAGAAGAAAGGTCGCCACTCCTCATTTTCATGGAACAACTTCTTGAAGTGAGATATCAAGAGTGCTCTAATACTGACTTCATCCACGACCAATTCCTGATCCGTGCTAAGAGCTTCAATGGAGTTAAACAGTCTACGTCTGTTAGCCAAGGTATGAAAGAATTTAGTCCCCTGATCCATATGACGAACCCAGTTGACTCCTGATCTGATTCTCCAAAACTTCTCATCTCTTTTGATTAATGTTGCCCACTCTTGATGTAGCTGCACTCTACAAGACCTCTCCTCAACAGTCAAGTCCCTAATCTCTTCTTCCGCATCAATGCTAGCAATTAAAGCAGAGATATTTTGAATAGATAAATTTGTCTTACCCCAAACTTTAGTCCTCCAACTTTTGAGATTGCCTCTGAGAGCCTTAAGCTTCCACCATAAACAGTATCCGGGGTGGCCAGAGACTACTGAGTTGTTCCACCAAGCTTTCATCTCCTCTGCCAGGTTAGGATGATCAAACCAACTATTATCGAATGAAAAAAGCCGGGTACCACCACCAATTGACGAGTTTGCAAGCAAAATCGCGTGATGGTCAGAACCTGCTGTACCCTTGAGCCATTCCACTTTATCACCAAATTTGTCAATCCAATCCACCGAGGCTAGAAATCGATCAAGTCGACAAAGGATAGGAAGATCTCTCCGATTTGACCATGTGAATTTTCCCCCTTTAAGACTAAAATCAGCAAGCTCCACCTCATTAATGAATTGATTGAATTTCTGCATGCTCATGGACCTCCTCCTGCATCCTTTTTTTTCATTCATATGGCGGACAACATTGAAGTCACCCGCTAACACCCATGGCGATTGCACCCAACCAGCAATGTCATATAGTTCTTCCCAGAAGTGGTCTCTAAGAGAAGGATCACATGGACCATAAATGTTAGTCCCTGACCAAATTGAGTTATCTGAGATCATTTGGAATTGAATAGACAGGGAAAAAGCTCCTTTCAACACTTCCCTCATCTGCAACAGATCAGCGTCCCAGATAGCTAGAATGCCGCCCGAGCTGCCAATGGATTCCACCATAGCCCAATCAAAAGAACTATCACCCCACAATTTCTAATAAATTCTCTAGAGCATTCCTCCAATTTAGTTTCCTGAACGAAAACAAGGTCTGGACGGTTCTCTGAAATTAATCTACGACAACCCCTTTGTCGCTCAGTACTTCCGAGCCCCCTACAGTTCCATGAAAGAATTTTGAGGTTCATGAAAAACCTTCAAACCCGGGGTTGTTGCATTTGTCCTTTGCTATGTCATAAATTGTACCTTGTGCTGCAGCTTGAACCATATCTAAAGCCCTGTTTACATCCTGATTGAGGTCCACTCCCACTGTCAAGCCAATTTCTTTGAAAGCCAAACGATCTGATGTTTATGCCTGAGTCGAATGACAGTCAGAGACAGAAGGCTTCGCACTGTCTTGGACCCTAGAAACAGAACATAGAAACCCAGGATTTTCCGTCTGAGGGACCTCGAATCCTGGAGGAGCGCCTACGTGGTCTGGGGTAGAGGAGAAACTCTCACCATGAGAAACACAACAATTTGTAGACAAACCATGAGCTTCAACACATTGTTCTGCTAGGGGCTCGAAACCCGGAGGGTAAGGTAAAGATACCGAACAATCCTGGGTATGTTTGGAGGACTCTCCCCTTGTTGGCCCAGCAGGGGCATTACAACCTTTAAGTTCTACCTTCCCTGCTTTGTTGGATGAGCTTGATTTGTTGGATCTCTGTTGCAGCATAAACCTAGACCTGGTAGGAAAAACTGAGAAATTGGCCCATTCAGCTGCTCTGTCACGCTGTGCTTTTCTTGCCAGCTTTCGATTCCTGTGGGCATGCAAAGACATCTTGTTCAAAAGAGGGTCCAAATTGAAGACATCTTCTTCCACCGCTTCTAGAACCCTCCAATAATTGCCAGAAAATGGTTGATCATTAGACTTTGCCAAGTTTTGTCTAGAAAAAGACTTAGGTCCTTTGCTGGGTGAGGGCCCAACAATACCTTTGCCTTTATCCTGCTGAGATGGACGAGCTGACTCTGAAGGCGAGTTTTCAACTTTACCCTCTGAAGCGGCACGAGCAGCCGGGGAAAAGGGAAGCATTGGGTAGTGCTGGGGGGACGGATCACACAGTGTCTGAAGCCTAGGAGGTGGGTCGAAAGCTTCGCATGAGGACACGTGTGGAGAGTTGGCAAAGACCAAGAAAGCTGTGCGTCCAAACGGAAGAGCAACAGGTGTCCACTGAATCTCTGACTCAGGCAACTCTATCAGTGACCTTGCAAGATTCTTTCTTGCCACGGAATCTGGAGGAAGATGATTGCCCCATACTTGGGACAAGAAATCAATAGGAGAATCGCGATGAATAGAAGGTGCTGCAGTGGGACCCTTACCAGCAATCGGGGTAGGGCTCACACGAGCGGGATTAGTGGCCACTACCTCCACAAAAGATCTGTTGCGTGAAGGTGGGACAACACTAATACCTGGCAGATTTGAAACCCCATCTCTGCTAACTTGCTGCTTAGGATAAGGCTGAGGCACCTTATTTAGAGTCATCTCATTCAAAGCTTGGGCGAGTTGTTTCCAGCCTGTTCCTTCCGCGCCAGCTGGCACCTTGAGAGTTTTGGACCCTGATCCCCAACCCACCAAAATAGAAAGAAAAATTCCTCCTATATTGGCCTCTTTCACCATCATAACCCATCTATTGTTGATTTTCCAGCTGGCTGAGAAGCCATTAGAGCCTGATTCCATAGCTTTCTTAAGCTGAAACTCAATCCATTTTCCCATCTGCAATTCGACAAAAACTTTGATTCTAACCCTCGAGCTCGATTCAAGTAACAACAAACCTCTTCTTGACTTTCGAATCCCAAATTCTTTCCCATCAATTTTCAACAAACGAAAATTTTCTTCTTTGAACTCCATCTCTCCCAAGAATTAGTACAAATCAAACAAACATACAAACACTATTCCACAAGCATACTAGCATCATAGCAATACGAAGATTAGGAAAAACTGCAAGATCTTACTTGTTGCCGTAAATTGCCAAAGTCTTCCAAAATTTGAAAAACCCCTCTTCCCAAAGTGAGCTTGTTGAGCTGCAAAAACCCCTCTGCCCTGCAACCAAAGTCGATGCTCTTCACCTCAATGACATCCTGCTGTTAACACATCTCTTGGGAAGGTTGGGTGACGAGATCCAGCTCTTGGGAAGGTTGGGTGGCGAGATCCCTCTTCCCTGGCGAAATTCCTCTTCCCTGCAAGATCCCTCCTCCCTGCAAGATCCCTGCGAGATCCTCCTCCTCCCTGCGAGCTCTGAGCAGGGAGATCTGAGCACCTCCTCCTCCCTGCGAGATCTGAGCACCTCCTCTCTACGCTACTTTCCCTCTTCTCTCGCCCTTCTTTGTTCTCTCTGCGCTACTTTCCCTCTTCTCTCGCCCTCTTCTCTCGCCCTTCTCTGCCCTTCTTTGTTCTCTCTGCGCTACTTTCCCTCTTTTCCCTCTTCTCTCGCCCTTCTCTCTTCTCGCCCTTCTACTTGATCAATTAACCATTATTTATTTTCCTTTTCAATTATTAAGTTGTTATGCAAAAATTATTTTATGTTTGAGAAATTATACAATTTGTTGGTAACAATGTGTTTGTCACTAAAGACCATTATTATTTTGGGTTATATAAAAATGTGTTTTTTTATTTAATTTTAATAAAAATTAATTATGTACATGTCATTTATATAAAATTTATATGTGTTTTACTTAATTTATTTTGCTTTACGTGTAATCGACAAAAAAATTATATATATACCCCTCCAATCCTGACTTCCCCCGCCAAAAATCACAAATCCTCATATCCGCCCCCGAATAACCGTTTAGATATTTATTTTTTTTGAAAACCATTGTCGCAAACAAAAAAGACAAGATCGATTGAATGGCTGACAACACCTACGGTGGCGAGATCCTCTTTTGAGCTCGACGTTTTCATGAGATATATGCATACATTATACTAGTACACAGAGCTAGTGTGCTTTGCTTTAGAAAAGGCTAAACAACACATCATATTCATTTCAAGGGATTTTAAAAAGCATTCATCTTGGTTTTTAAAAAGCAATGTATCATCTGGCGCATAGGATTAAAAACATACATGTGGTTGGCTCCGGCAAAGAGTGATAAATTGCCTAACTCTCTAAAAGTTTGAATTTGTAGAGAAGGTGAATTCAATCATGTATCAAATGGAAGCGATAGCGGAGTCGTGAGATTATAACTATATCGGTGGATACCAATCGTAAAACTACACCGTAAATTCACACGGTACCACCGTGGATAAGTACATAGGCAATTTTAGGCCCATGGATAATTGGAATGGGTTTAATATTCCAACACTCTCGCTCAGCGTAAGCGCGAGAAAAATACTGAAAATTATCGCAGCAATTGCGTTGGACGAGATTCAAACCCACGACCTCTGAGGACCAATGCTCTGATATCATGATAATATTATGCAAAACGAATTAAAATTGAACCGTTTGAATTCAAATATTTAGAACTGAACTCGAACCGTTCTACAACGAATTCGGACCGATTCAAACCGTTTATCGATATACACAATTAGAACCGGATAATTTAAAGTAAAATGAGGCGATTCGATTTGGATCTGCATTCTTCAACGAGAGTATGCTTCGTGCCAAAATGAGGATAGTGAAAGAGGTGTTATGAATTCACTCTCTAGCAAACAAAAAATATTAAGTGAAAAATTGGTCACAATAAGCAATGATTTTTGGTTTGTAGGCATACTAGGCATGACACAATATATGGTTTTACATTCATGTTATGATTAGGTTAATTTAACTTATCCTCCCCCCAAACAAAATAAAAGAAGCAAATTATAGGTCACCCCTATTAGATATCTTATTGCAGTTTTCCCTTGAGACTAGCAATCAATGTGCATTGACTGTTAAAATTTCTTCAAACGATCGAAGGGCCAATATTGAAAATTGATAATCCAGGGTTGATTTCTCAGGAGCAGGGGGCCTTTGTTAAAGGCAGGTTCATTGGCGAAAATATTGGCCTGGCGCAGGAAATGATCAGAGACATCAATAGGAAGGTCTTTGGAGATAATGTGGTGCTGAAAATTGATATGGAGAAAGCATATGATCGGTTGGAATGGAGTTTTTTGCTTAGAGTACTTAAAAAATTTGGCTTCACGGGTCGAATCAGTCATATCATTTCTAACTGTATTACTTTTGTGGATTCTCGGTTCTGCTGCAAGGTGTATACAGAGGTTATTTCAAATCCACTAGGGGCATTCGGCAAGGAGATCCATTATCTCCTTTTCTTTTCATTATTGCTTCCGAAGTTTTGAGCAGAGGTTTGAAATTAGCATTTGCGACTGGCAAAATTGGGGTACTATTATACTCCCAGGAATTGCAACCCAATTTCCCATCTTCTATATGCAGACGATACTCTTGTATTTTTAAATGGTAGAAAATCCTCAGTTTCAGGATGTATGGAATTCCTGCGATGTTATTGTGAGGCCTCGGGACAGAAAATAAATGAAGGAAAAAGCTCTTTTACTTTGGCTGCTCAGTGTTCAGTGGAGCGCATCGTTGCTTTAAAAAGTGGCACAGATTTTCAATTCCACATTGCTCCTTTGAAGTATTTGGGTGGGCCAGTTTTTCAAGGGAGAGTCAAAATTTCCTATTTTGAAGACTTAATTTCTAAGATTCAGGGTCGTATTCAAGGATGGAAGGCAAAATTATTATCCCCAGGTGGCCGTCTTATCTTGATAAAGCATGTTCTTAGCTCCATTCCGATTTATATACTTAGCACCATGTGTGTACCAAGGACTGTCATAGCTCGGATCAATAGATTGTTGGCGGATTTTTTCTGGGGGGATTGTGAAGGCAGACTTGAGAAAAAATGGGTATCATGGAAACATATTTGTTTACCACTGACGGAGAACTGGTTGGGTGTGCGTGACTTGACGATTGTGATGAAGGCTTTTCGGATAAAGGCTCTATGGAGGTTACTTACTTCAGACTCATTATGGGCTACTTTCATGAGGAACAAATATTGGCTGCAAGGTGTTGGATTGTCCTGTCAATTTGCGAAATGTGGGGCGTCTCATTTTTTTAAAGAGATCATGCTCGGGAAAAATTTTCTTTTGAGCAATTCGTTTTGGCGTATTGGCATTGGGGATATTGGCTTCTTTGAGGAGAATTGGAACAGGGTGGCTTCTTTCAAGCGATCGGCAGCATTGGTTGAACCAGATTTATGGCCTTCAATCCGCGAGATAGACTATGGAGTGAGCCTCATGAGAAGGACACGTGTCTATGGGCCCCAAATCCGAATGGCCTTTTTTCAATCCGGTCGGTGTACGATATGCTACGGAATCATGGCACGTCTAATGCTTTATGTCAAACCCTTTGGCACGACCTTTTGCCGTCCAGAATTTCAGCTTTTGTTTGGAAATTGCTTCGTCGTGCCATACCAGTGGACGGTGAACTTTACCGGTGTGGTCTGAGCCTAGCATCTAGATGTCATTGCTGCACAGCGCTACAACAGGAATCTTTGAATCATCTCTTTCTAGACGGAGAATTGGCAAGGCAGGTGTGGAATCATTTTGACAGGATATTTGACATTCATACTCGACGCCCAGCAGAAATTTCTACGGTTCTCGAAATATGGTTTAAGAAAGCTAAACGCACTACTCAAACAGGTGTGTTATTCCTTCTTACTCCTATGTTCATTCTTTGGGAAATCTGGAAACAAAGATGCAAATGTTTTTTTGACAATGGCCAACCCAATTCGGCCTTTGTGATCCTGTATATTCGGCGACAGTTGCAACTAGCAAATAATTTCATTATTCCCAAGCAAGGCAGCAGCAATAAGGCTCTTTTACAGATTTTGGGGTTGGATGTGATCCCTGTTACAAGTAAGTCTGTTCGACTTGTTTATTGGCATCCCCCCCCCCCCGAAGATTTTGTGGCTCTTAATGTTGTTGGGACTTCTCGCAAGGATATGGCAGCGGGTGGTGTGGTTATTCGTGACTCTCGAGGCATTGGGGTCGTTGGAAAATATATGTTTTTCGGTTTGGTTTCTACTAACAAGGCGGAAGTTTTGGCTCTTTTAGAAGGAATTCGACTATGCCTCGTTTGGGGTTTTAAAAAGGTGATTATTCAAACAGATTCTGCATGGGTTTGTGGCTGGTTAAAAGATAGCTTAAAAATCCCGTGGCAATTGGAGAATATTTGGAAAGAAATTAAGGAGTTGACAATGACGATGA
Organism: Berberis thunbergii; assembly: GCA_003290165.1. Classification (NCBI taxonomy): domain Eukaryota; kingdom Viridiplantae; phylum Streptophyta; class Magnoliopsida; order Ranunculales; family Berberidaceae; genus Berberis; species Berberis thunbergii. The sequence continues at coordinate 86,114 of QNQO01002608.1, read as the reverse complement.
CTTTGCACTGTCAACATATCTATAGAGAGGCAAACGCAGTGGCGGATGCTCTAGCCGTTAGAGCTTTCCATGATCTTGAGACAGGCCTTTTCTATGGGAGAGATCTTCCCAGGCGAATAAAAGGCTTGTTGGGCCTTGATAGATTACAAACGGCGTATCTTCGCCACGGGGATGACTAGAGACAGTTTAGGGATAGATTCTCAGATTGTTTCTCTCCAATTTAATTTTTGGGTTCAGATTGTTCGCTGTGACGCTGGGTGCATGCGATTGGGATGGAAGGTTTGGGCTGTGACATATGCGGGGTTGTGAGTGTTCAGGGATTTTGCTTTCAATTTTTGTTATAAACCTTGTTTTAGCATTAATGCGGGTAATGTCGTAATGTACCCCCGCAATGATTTGTATTTTTATGTTTATCTAATAACGGTCTGGCATTCCATAGTTGCCCCTCCCCACTGGAGGTTAATTTAAAAAAAAAAAAAAAAAAAAAAAAAATTTGGTGTTATGAATTCGTGGAGTATGCTCCATGCTTGACTAAAGTATACGTAATTCGCTCTCTATCATAATTGAGATGGGGTATACATAATATATAAAATGAGGATACATAATTTTGTATCATATTTTGACAATGTGTATCTCAAGGAATATAATTTGTTGCTATTACAAATTAAAACTAAATATATATTCTAGACAATCCAATGGTAACAAAAAGGCCCTCATCACAACCTCATTTTCTCCAATCTCCCTACTGCAACACCTAAGAACCCCATCTCCAACACCAACTACCACTGCCAACACCACCAACAACCCAACCAACCAGCCCACTACCACCATATCGTCACCACCTGTTAGAATCCTAGTTAAGTAATTAGCTTTCCGCTCTTTGACAGCTTGAGCTTTTGAAGAATATCAGTTGGTTCTTAACACCACCACCCACAATCAGCATCAAACCACAATCAAGCTCGCCACCACCACCACCTTGAGCCAATGCCTCTCTCACATTCTTGTCTTCATTATCAGTGGTTCACTATTGACCCTACAAATCGTCAATCACCGCCATCTGCCTCCATTGATTTCATCTCCCTTCTCAAATGAATATTCATCTTCAACGAGTCCCATTCAATTGTGTGTGGTGGGTGTGTTAGGAAACTATTCATTTGCAAATAATATCATAGTCAGAAGTCTAGCTTATTTAGAAGTCTCTTTTGTTTAGTTCTCGAACTGACGAGGAGATTGGCTTTCAACCAACAGGTGAACTCTAACCTGAATGGATAACAGGGAAGCCTCTGCTAAATCTTTATCTTCAAACAGGGTTGCATAATTAGTTGAAAGTAGATGGGAACAAAAGGCAACCATATGATTTATGCACGAAATCAAGAAATGAATAGGATAGTACAGTCAATACCTACCGGACCACAAGGACTGCTCTAGGGCACTCCGACCAAACTAGATCCCAGCCCTACCTGTTGTCCATCTGAACCCAGAAGATAGCTTTTGGTTGGGGATGCAACTTTTCGATTGGGGATAAGATGCTAAATGTAAAGTTTAAGGCCAAATTGTTTATTCTTCCCTTCTTTTGAATAGAATACAAGCTTAAATAGAGCTAACTTTGACATAACTTAATAGAAATAGGAAACCTAGCAAACTTAGGAAACCAAAATACAATAGAAAATCTAACCAAACTTAGGAAACCAAAATACAATAGGAAAGTCTTCATAACCCATTCTATTCTAACATAGGTAGATTTCTATTCTCTAACACTAAATTAGAATCCCTGAAGATAGCTTTTGCACCCATAATGCACTTTTTTAATTGTTGGTATTGCTCTCACAGCTTGTATGACTAAGAAAAAAAATTACTTGGAACATACTTTTTTCATATAAGAAATTACTCAAGAATAACTTACACATACTACCACTATAGTTTTTGTTGATTATGCATTTTTTGTCTTTTTAATATATCTGCGATAACAATTCATTTGAGTTTTTTTTTTCAGCAAGGAGGAAGCACGCATGAAGATTTACTCTGTGTCAACCCGATTCTATTTCGCCTTTGGGGCATTAGCTTCAGAAGAAATGTCAGAAAAATTGAAGGGTATGTATAATCTTCAACTTGAATTTATAGCAGTTAAGGTTTTTTCTTGGATGTTATATTTATCATTTGTGTATTTATTTTTTGAAGCTTCGGAGAAGGTGCGTTGGGTGCTTCCTGACTTTTAGGGTGTGTTTGGTTGCATGGAATCCTATGTTATTTGAATTTATGAGGGGACCACTACATTTTAGGCTAAATTGATATATCGCTCCACACTTACCATTTGACCACCATTTGATTTTGTGGTCAATGGTGGAAATGAAAGTCCCATGAATATGGGAATCCCACTGCTTGGCCCCCCAAGGCATGTGATTATCATGTTCATGGGACTTTCATTCCCACCATTGATCACAAAACCAAATGGTGGATGTGGGGTGATATATCAATTCAGCCTAAAATGTAGTGATCCCCTCATGAATTTCCATGGCATAGGATTCCATGCAACCAAACACACCCTTACTTGAATGTTAGAAACAAGGACTATGGAGGTATTAACTTTGATTAATTAGAATATTTGCATTAGTATGTAGTAATGCTAATTCTTATCTAGAATAAATGAATGTTTATGCAACTAGAGATTACCTTAGACATCACCGATGCTTCATCTATATGTTTTGCATGCTTATCAGAATATGTTTTGCATGCTTAATATAGATCCAACCAAACTATCAAGGCAGAACACTTTATATATGAGGACCTTTAAACTCCCTAATGAGTATTGTTGAAATTTGCTTAATAGTCATTCCTAATAAATTATATATATATATATATTTATCAAATGCTTGTGTGTTGCTAGTAATAAAACTCTTATTTTTTCCCCCTTTCATTTGACAGGAGAGCCATTTATTAATGGCCAAGCTGTTCCGTACAATACTAAGTACCACCAGGAGTGGATAAAGAACAATGCGCTGGGCAATGATAGGTCAAGATGCAATGACAGGCCGCGTAACAATGAGAGGATGAGGAGAGAGTACCAACAGAGTAGAGATTTTCGAACTCAAAAAGCTCCAAACATGCAGTACAATGCCCCCAATTTTTAGTGTCTTTTCGTTACTTCTGTTAAAATTTTGTGTAAAATAAAATGTTTTACTGCTTTTTCTTTAATTAATTACTTGCAAGCATTGAATATTGAAACCTTTAACAGAAATTCTAAATGACGAGGAAATGAGCGAGGAAACGAGCGAGGGAAGTGAGGTGGAGGGGGTGGGAGCCATTCATCGCACTCGGGATGCATGTGTTGACTTTTTGCGCGCGCATCCCAAACAAGATGAGCGGCTCCCACCTCGCCACCTCACTCCCCTCGCTCGTTTCCTCGTCCATTTCCTCGCTGTGTAAAATCACTCAACCTTTAAAAAAGGTTATAAAATAAATAAATAAATAAAACACCCTCTAAAGTTTAAAGCCTTTTATGTATTTAGGCTTAGAGAAGCCCATATGTTGGGGCTTAGATATTTTTGCAAAGGTCCAAAGAAGACTTTATGGCTTCTCACCAAGGCCATCGGCTCTCTGCTCATGAGTAATTTTTCATTGAAATTGTAATTGGCATGAGATGGTGAAATATTAACATAAAAAAAAAATTTCAAGGCAACATTTTCAGAATATTGATTATACAAATAAAATAATATGTAGAAAAGTTAAGGATGTCCGATTATTATGTCAAATGTTAGAGATTCACACAAGGGATTGTTACACGTTTGCTAGTTTTTCATCGGAACCAAAAAAATCATCATATTGACTGATTAACGTAGTCACTACCAAACTTAGATTATGCTTCATCACATGTTTAGCTCAAAGAAACAACAAATTGTTCGTTTTGAGTCCAAGGCTCGCACGATTTTAAAATGTTTAGTACTTTATAGATTCAAACTTTCTCTTAGAGGTTTTTTTCGTCTACACATATAAGGGTATCACAATCCACCTCTTTGGAAGCTCAAGGTCTTCGTTACCACACTTTCGACTGGGTTACACTCTGATATCATTCTGTAACGACCCGATCCACAGAATATTACATTATCCGCTTTGGGCCCAAGGCCCACACAACTTTAAAAAAACGTAATACTTTGTGAATATAAACTTGCACATATATAACTATTTTGTTATATAATAAGGAATTTGATCAATTAGACGAGAACAACATCAGCGCTATCAAAACAAACATAGTTCGAACCACTGTACTATCCATCTTCAAGCCCGAAGAAAACCAAGTATACTTAAGCTCATCTAGATAATCGCCTTTAACTAAGTAAATACCCTCCTTTCGAGCAGACCAATTGCATGTATCACGACAATTATCACCATTAAACATAATAAATTCTATCTCTCGTGATACGAATAGCCTAGGGTTGGATCGTCCCATGACATTTTGCTTGTCATTTGAGAAATTTTCCAAACATCTATATGGAGCCATTTGTGAGTAAAGCTAGTATGACAAAGCTGGGATTTTTCTTGAAAGGGTTGGAATTTATAGCCGGTTTTGACACATTTTCATACACTGAAATCGTTTCATGATTGCTTCATTATCAATGAGAAATCAATTAAGAAAAAAGTGATATCTAGACAATAATTTGAGATTGAAACATTGCCAAATCAAGTGGGAGTAATTGTGTAGTTGAGCCAAGCATAGAAAATAGTCTTGCGCCCACATAACTATCCTAACATTAAAATATTGTTATCCACACGTAGTCGCACAATCGACAAAAAAAAATAAAAAAATCTCTACATGAAAATTAAAGCACAGAGAATTGATTTGAAGGATCCAAGTGAAATGAAATCTTGACAACATTTTCACATGCGAGCTGAATCAGATGATTGAATTGAAGCATTTAATTACAGTGCCATGGACATAGCTTTGGATGAGCTCTACTTCCATGTGGAGGAACCAATTCCACTGTTTGTTTGTTTCTTACTTACTTTGAAGCATTTACTGACAGTGCCATGGACATAGCTTTGGATGAGCTCTACTTCCATTTCTTGTGGAGGAACCAATTCCACTGTTTGTTTGTTTCTTTCTTACTTAGTTTACTTTACAACACACCTTCAATTACGGTTTCCATGCATGCTATCTACTTGGTTTCCTCCGCAATTCTTGCTAGATGAGGGAAACACTGAGCGTGGACATCAATGAGATTGTCAAAAGGGAAAAAACACACACTCACTTGGCTTTCATTTGTTTATATAACGTGACTCATGATTCCGCAATAACTGGGCACTGGGGAAGACCCTTTTTCACCTCTCTGTCTCCTGGAAATAGAGACCAGGTGTTGTTAAAGGTATGCAGATCCAGATTCATGCTGCTGAGGTGAAGATTTTCATGCTTCAAATTGTCGCAATGGCTTTAAAGACCTGAAAATTTAGATATCAAAAGGCACTGATCTTTTGTTTTCTCCGAAACAGCTTAAGGTCGGTCGTGTTTGAATTGGGAGTAGCAATGAGTCTTGTTTTGACCCAAATGTGAAAAGTGTTTTCTAAAAAATGCAAAAGAGGTAGCATGAGTTTATGTTAAACAAGTTGAATGATCAAAACTTTACATTCACATAACAAACGACTCTTATTACTGTATTTGTGTTGGATTAACTTGGATGGAAAATTCCCATAACAATTTTCAGAATAACTTAAGGCAAAATGTAAACTTAGAAAATATTGAAAAGGTGTGTAGCAACCATGCATGGGTTCTGAAATTAGGCGTCCATTCTCGTTCACTTTTAGTGTGAACTTGAATCAATAGATTTGCCGTGAATAACAACTTAGGGTTTATTTGGTTGCACGGAAAATAGACATAAAAATTGAAATTGTTTTCATGATTTGATTTCAAGGCCTTTCTCGGATTTGGATTTTCATGAACAATGAGAAATTAATCTTATGAATAATCAATTTTTTGTCATTAAATAGACAACCAAACATTGAAAACCTACTTAAAACAAAGAAAATGAATTCCATTTCAAAAAAAAACATGACTGCCCTAACATACCTAAATTGGAATAGTATAAAGCCAAGGGAAAGGGTGTCAATGGAGTGTACAAATCATTATCTCCATAGGATTAATCATCAGTAATCAGTTTGATTAATTACAAAAACCAAGTTTCAACTCCAACATCAAGTGAAAAGTTGTTCACTGCAAACCTGCAAAGTCGGTGGGTTTAAAAAAAAGTGCGACACGTGGCAGACAACAAAGTGGTCAAAGTGTAATGAGTTGGTGAACCCATACCCAAAAAACGAGAGATTATGATGAGTTAAATCATGTAATTGTAGTTGATAGACAATTGTATGGTTCTGCCAACCCTACTAACATGTGTGGCACAATTTTACTCCCTTTAATTGGGATTGGGATTGGTTTTGGTGATGATGGCCACTTTTAATTAATTGTTATAGCTTACACTCGTACCACCATGGACCAATAATCTCTCAACTGTCCATAGATAGGGTTTAGGAAGGTACATTATCCTATGCTTGTTAGGGTTAGCATGTGTTTCATGCCAAGTCCATACCATCTGTTCCAGACCTACCAGCTGACCTAGTGCTCTTTAATATCATTTATTGTTACCTACAAAATCTCAAAGATGTTGTGTTAGATGTTTCTATCAAATTCTTCACTCTAGATGGGAGGACATTGATTTGCTTTCCATATTGAAGTTGTTTGTGAACTCCGTCCATTGCAACGGCCGGTCCCAAGCTCGGAAAAGGAGGAGGATTGGTGTTAGGTTTGTGATAGTCAATCGTAAAAAAATCCATCACATCCCTTTTCATGGATATTGATTCAAAAAGATTTGCATTGCTTGGAGAACCAAAATTCATGTAGCCAACCCCAAAAATCTCGGAAATGGACTTTGATGATGATGATGATGATTGAAGTTGTTTGTTGGTTAAATACCAGTCTAAATACGGGCAAATAATACAATTGTTTCTTTCTATATTACCAAAGAAAATTAAGCCTTCAAACTAAAATATGTTTTTTTTTTTTGCTTTTCTCTATATATGTTTGAATGAATTAACACCTCAAAGGGGCAAAACACATTCGTTCTGCCACAAAATTTTTTTTTATAAAGAACATATATTTCTGTATAACTTGATTCTAATAAGAAGAAATCAAGGAAGAAAACTGCGAGAGAGTTTGAGCTTCTGATTGATGAAATCTTGCGAATAATCCAACTAAAGGGGCAGTGTTGTATGTGCAAGCCTCGGTTTGCATGTAATTTCCCCTTCTGTCTTCAAAATTATCATCCACATCGGGTCCTCCAACCAGGGCCCCAACTACATCGTTCGGGTTTGGGTCACCTCGCTCATACCAATTATCATACCCTTGGGTGCACCCAATGAACCCTTTGCTCTCTCTGTAAGACACCATTGACGCACTTCTATGGTGCACCCTTTTTGGGTACTTCTGCCCAAACCCCACAAGGTAGCTTGTGGACATTGGGTTCGAGCCCAGAATGTAGTCCACCTGAGACTTGGCGAAGTTTAGAAGCTCTTGAGCATCAACTTCTCCTCCATGGCAATGTAGCTTCTGATTTGCCTTCTTTAGATAATCAGAATAGATTGTTAGAAGGAAGGAGGCAGTCGATACATATTGCATGTTGTTCCATTGCCGAATATACAATAGGCCTCCTGGCGTTCGGTCCACATTGCTATCATTGTTCTTGTTGAGACATGAACACAAATAATACTCAGCTTTGGATTGATATTGCTCAAGAATGAGCTTGTCTTCTTCATGCTTTCCTTCCATTAGCAACTGCAAAGAAAAATGTCCAAAAATTAATTTCACAGTTTGGGTTCTTATGTTGGAGCACGATGGAGTGGTTGCTTTCCTAAAGCTGGTATTCTCTCATATTTTACGGTTTGGGGGTCTTACGTTCTAGTGTTTGCGATCGTAAACATGTTATTTCTTCCAATTTTGCAGCAAGGGGTTTCATTTTCGACACACGTATGACTAACCATTTTAACTATAGATGTTCAAAAAACCGATGAAAGGGACATAATTACTTGATCAATAAAACCCCATGTGTTTCCATACCTTGATTAGTCCAATCATGTAAACACAAAAGATCAAAAACCAAGACCCCACTCATAATGGTACAATCTCAAAACACCATCATAATTTCCCACTTTACACCCCTAATTTCTCCAATTAGCCCAAACTTTATAAAGCAAAAGTGAGAAACTTTAAACCCCTTTAACTTAAAACAAGCCTTACAAACCATAATTGAAGAAACAAAACTATCTATAGAGAAAGAAGAGTTTAAAGAAAACTTTACCTTTGATGCAAGAATTTGGACACCAGCATACTTAACATCCCAACTGAACTCAGTAATAGCCCACCCAATCCCACCAAAACCATCAGCATTCTTGATAATGTACTTGAAATACTCTTGTTTGTCGGTGGCCTTGTAAAGCCACAAAGCACCCCACAACAACTCATCTTTGTATCCACTCACTGATGCATAGTAGTTCTTCACCACTCCAATACTACTATCATATTTTCCTCTATGTTTATCACCAAATTCAAACAACTACATCATCACAAAACAAACCATAATTAGCTAACCAATGCTAACTAATCAAAGCTAATTATGTATTAGTTTAGTTAAGCTCACTTGTTGGGCATGATGTAGGAGTAAGCTAGAGTAATGTGGATTAATTTTTCGAAACACAATGGATGCAGCAGCCATGGCCGCCGCAGTCTCCCCAGCTAGATCAGATCCGGGGTTGTTTTCGTCGACCTTATAGGCCTGTCGTGACGTAGTCATGTCCTCCGGCCGTTGCCAACAGTAATGATCAGTATCACCATCACCTACCTAATAATCAACCAAATTTAGCCTACTACTAATTGAATAAAAGTATGTAATGAAATGCTCCAAAAAGTGTATTTATGTCCAATGTTATGGACTAATTTTGGATTATTATAACATTCCTCGTATCTATAAAATTAGATTAATTAAAAAAAACCTGAAATTAGTAATAACAATAATAGTACCTCAGCCCAGAGTACATTTGGATTAGTGTGAGCTTTGACAAAATAATCTGTTCCCCATTTAATTGCCTCGAGGGCATGCTCGAATTCGCCTGCATTTACGATCTCTTCGCCATATTCAATGACACCCCATGAGAGCATTGTCACTGTAAATGCCATTGGCAGCCCAAATTTGACATGGTCACCTGCATCATAGTATCCTCCCACCAAGTCCACCTACATGAAACAGAGCAAAAACAGAGCAAACGGAATTTTAAAAAAATTGGAAATGTGGAGGTTAATGGAAATGAGCAAACACATACAGAAAAACTCACCCCTTGTTCAAGGCCATCAGTAAGACCAGAATGGTCTCTCCAAGTGACTCTTTGATTGTAAGGCAATCTACCTGATCTTTGGGATTCAAAGTAAAGAAGACTCTTGGTTAGAGCATCTTTGTAGTCAAAACCTTGAACAACAATGGTGGTGGTGGAGAAGAAGAATAGAGCAAGTAAACCCAATGAGACCCATTGGGGTTGGAGATGTTTAGGTGGTTTCTCTCCCAACCCCATTGGAGAAGAGCTTCAGAGAAGATAAAGGGGAAGGGAATGAAGAAAGAAAAGAAGGTGAACAATTTGTTCTTCCTCTCTGGATTTTGGGTGCTTTGTCTGTCTCTTCTTCTTCTCTACTCTCTCTCTCTCTCTCTTTAAAAGGGTGTCTAGTGCATGTGCTTTCTCACATGAACACTGCTTTATTTCCCTCCTATTACTTTGTTCTCACATTTGGTAATTTATTACAGAGGGTGCTCTCATGGTGTTTGGTGTGGTTTTGAGGATTTGGTATCTCAACTCATCTCCCAGTTTTTAGGTACTTTGGGGTTTTTTTTTTACTGAAAATCAGATGAACTGACATGGATGGTGATGGAGAATTCAGTTTTTGTTTGATGGATGGTGGAGATTGACAAGTGGGGTTTTGAGTGTTTGGACAGCAAAGGTGTGAGTGTTAGTAAATGTTTTGCAAGAATGGAGTGAAATCACATCTTCGATCCCTTCTTTATGTAGTGTAATGACTAATGAGCAATATAATATGTAGAGAGGTTTCACTACTTTGGGATCTGTTAATTTTGAGGGTTTGAGAAGCTTTTTATGTAAAGGATCTGATGGAAATGGAAAAATATAGGAAGTTTCATGGCTATGATAGGTAGGGTAAAAAATGGAAGGAGATCTTGAGGAGACTGGTCATCTCTGTAGGACCTTGGTCTACACTGTCAATGAATATGTTATATGAATTTCGATCATGGTAGGGTTCTAAGTCTAATAAATCCCATGTTCAAACTTGATTCGGTAAATGTAGACACGAAAATTTGAACGGGTACGGAGTTTTTTTTTTTTTTGAATGAATTACGTAGCCGAACAGTGATTAATGAGTTATCAAGACACGTGAACAATCAATATAGCCCCCATACTATTATATTTACTCTCAACGAGAGATAATCACAAAATGAGCCCATAAAACACAAATAGAGACTAGTAAATGAGTGAGATACGCCTATCTTAGATTCGGTCACATCAAATTGTGATCCATTGTAGTTGTGATAGTTTGTAGAACATAACTTACAATTTGCACCGTTGACTCAAAATGGGAGTGTTGTAATTCATGGTCCAAAGACTTTAAATGCTCTCTTAAAAAGTATAGATTCGAACTAGTAAATAAATGAAATTGCAATAATCGAAATAAACCAACAAATAAATAATTTTATTCAACCAACCACTTTATGCCCCTATTTATAAAAAGCAACCCCTAAACCTAATATGAAACAGTGTCATAATTGCACTGTTACTAAATAATTCATATTACAATATAACTAATAAATATTGTTCTTTTAAGAGAAACCTAATCACATCAAAAAGACATTTTAGTCGGTGCGAAGAATTCTACTTTGTGAACCTCATATTATGAAAACTTCGCTATTTTAAAAGCATTTAGCTTGAAACGCCCTTTAACAAATCAATCATATCGAGCTCATACAACATCTAATCTAAGACGCAATGTCGGTGCTATGTGCCCTACTAAAACCAATGAGCATGGAGATCTCTTGGTACAGCCAGATGAGCTATTTATGTTGACTGAATTTGCAAATAAACAGCAACTGATTAAGCCTGTTAATAGTATCAATATGATATGAACGTTGTCATGGTGGTCCATGTTTGTTCCCTGGCCGACAATTTTAGATAAATTCCGGATACCCAGCCAAAACCCAGTTTCAATTTTTTCAAATTTCAAACATCCCCTTGTACAATTTCTTTCCCTTTCAATCTTCTCTCCAAATATTTTTCTTTCTCTGTCAATCTTTTTCTACATTCTGTCAATCTTTTTCTACTTTCGTTTGACATGTTTTCAATAAGAGTGGGCAAAAATTGATTTAAATTTAGTTAACTGACTGAATTGGTTTTCAAATTCAGTTCGATAACCGAATCGAAATAAGAGTAGAAAGAAAATAATTTAAACCAAACCGAACAGATTATAAACAGTTTAAAATCGATTTACGATTTTGAACCGACCGATTAATTAGATATATATAAATAACTAAATAACTGGTAGGTGTCAATACTTGATTAGTGCAACAAATGCACTGTAGTACACCCTGTTGCACTGAATCGCCACATTCTCTCAAAGTTTTCAATTTTTGGCTAAAAATTAGGCCTGTAAAAAAACTGGGTCTGTAAAAAAAATTGGGCCTGTAAAAAAATTGGGCCTATAAAACTTAGGCTTGTAAAAAAATTGGGTCTGTAAAATTTTTTGGCATAGTTTAATGAAAGTCTTTCAAGTGTTTGAGCCCGAAATTTCGGCCCAACCGAACCGATCCGAAAGTTGGTTTAATCGAATTCATCGATTTACAAATACAAAATTCGGTTTCGATTTGGATTTTGAACAAACTGAATAAAATCGATTCGAAATCGATTTGGGGCTCAAAACTGAACCGAACTAACATTGCCCACTACTAGCTTTCAAGGTAGTGATTTTGTGAGGAATTTTTGCAAACAAGTGAGGAAGACTTCAATGTTGTTTGTTCTTACTAAATACATTGGTTACAAAAAAGCAAAATAAAAAAGGGGTAATGTAATTTGTGTTTTTATGTCGATGTGTGTTGCGAATACTTGCTTAATGATGTTGTAAGGGGTGCAGTGTGATGAGAAGGTCAATGAATGCGTGTTTGAATGTATTTGCGAAGAGTAAACAAACAAAAAATACGAACTCAAATTCCATGAAACTAACATTAATATTCTCATATTCAACTATATACTTAGAAATCTAAAAAAAAAAATTTACCTAAAAGAATTTAAAAAAAAAAAAACTAGACTATTTCTGAGCCAGGCCTGAGATTTTCTCACCAACATAATTTACAATCAATCGACCCTGAGAAAAAAAAAATACATAAAAATGTCTTAAAAGAAGTTATGATACTATAACATAATAGTATGCGAAAAAGTTGAAGAAATAATATGTATCAAAATTTGTTCATACATACCGTAACTGGTGAATAAGCTAGGAAATGAGCTATTAGTAGTTTTGTCCAAAAAAATCAAATGCCGAATCAACAATATCAAGCAACTCATGCCTATGAAGTTCATCAAGTTCACCGAAAAAAAAATCCGGACGCATAATTCCTCCCCTTCTATAATATTCATCAAGCACCCAACCAGCATTGTCATACGCATAACCTACTGGCATTGTTGCCAACTTACTGTAAAATTCATCAAGCACCTCAACAATGACAGTAACCTCATCTGTATCTGGATCAAGGTTAGGAACATACACATTGTAAGCATTGACAACGGAAGATATTAGTAATATTGAGACAAGAACCCGAATTGTCGAAAGTGTGATTCTCTTGTCCATGATGATAATGGAGCTGGATTATTTCAGATACTTCAGAGACAAATTGTTCCATTGCATGTCTTGTAGAGAAGTAAAAAACCCAAACAGAGTTTCACTAGGAAAATACTTCCAATTGCCGGAGTTAAAAGGAAACCCTTCCCAAATGAAGTCTTGTTTCAGTGCAATTGTGCAAGTATATGTGTTTGATTTTTTTACTTCTCTATATACACAAAATAGTGGCCTTGGATGATTTGTGTTAAAACTCTAATTAAAAATTGAGTGCTTCTACATTGCATTGGTATTTTGCACTGGTTTTTTGTCTCGATGCAATCTAACGGTGCCTGATTGCACCAGGCAAAAACCAGTGCAAAATACCAGTGCAGTTAGGAAAAATTTTTAAATAACCTCCATGATCATGGCCTGGCCAAGAGAAGTATAATTTCCGCAATTATGGTTCTCATTCTTGATCGTAGGCAAGAGAAGTCTATTTTCCGCAATTATGGTTCTCATTTTTGCCGCTTCAATATTACTAACTCTTCCCTTGTTGATGCTTGTTATTTATAACATTTTTCATTTTTCAACAATTTGGACAATCTTGATTAGATTACCAAACCTAAACCCTAAACAAATTTCCAAACGATAACTTCATAACAATTTGGTCTATTTACAATCACACTTGTTGATTGCTATAAGAAATTATAATCCAATATCAAGGACTATGATTTCCTTTTTTCGAGACAATTTCTGTCCACTGCTTTTAAGAAATATTTTGTAAAACATTATCTTGTGAAATATTTAGTTTTGTGTAGAAAAAAACGTAAAAAATTCATTTGTAATTTTGAAATTAACAATTTATATTATGCATTTTATGTTGAATGAAAATCTACAAATTTTCATGATCTTAAGAAATATATACAAAAGTACATACGAATATGATCTTTTGAGATGTGTCCCGTAATCGACTATCGCCTAGGCCGCAATTTTTATTGCGCCGACACAGCTTATAGAATCATACCAACGACATATTTTATAAAAATCAATCATATAACAAACTTTTAGTACTAAAATAAGGTTAAATTGGGTTAAAACGAATTACCTTGATAAAAATAAAAATAAATTAATATTTTGAATTTCAAAAAATATTTCGGTAACTCTAAAATAAGAAATATTTCGTGAAATTTCGAGAAATCGCACTCCCTTATTCAAACCAATGAGTATGTTCTAACAACAATCGTGATCTAACTAGGGCATGTAGGGGGGGGGGGGGGGGGTCAAAAAATGTGTTGACCCATTCCTCGATGCAGTCAATATAGAATGCATGAATGATAATCAACACATCGTCACCAGTGTAGTCATCAAGGCATGTGGGACACTAATCGCCCATATGCCTCGTCTCAGCTACAATCACGGACGAGAGGCTTTCTCGAATCTGGATTCTGCCTGTCGAGTTGGATGGGCAATGACTCCACGTGTATCTCCATATAGCCAATAATACACATATGACAAATATGCCTCCGAACACACCAATGTTGATAATCAACCATGCAATCGGGAGGACAAAAATAATCATCATGTTGTACCCGAGTATCCTCCATACTACATACACTGCTCCGCTGCAATAATTAAAATGATCATGGTTTAAATGTTATATTAGTTAAAAAGCACTCATAGGGCCAATGATTGTTATCTCGTTTTTTAAGACAATTTTGGTTTCCCTGATTTGAAGAAATATTTCTTTTTGTGTAGAACAAACATAAAAATTTAATTTGTAATTTCGAATTTGACAATGTATATTATGCAACTTAAGCTGAACGAGAAATCTATAAATTTTTATAAGACAATTTAATGTTATATGTTATGATTTACAAAAATATATACAAAAGTATATATGAAACTACTAGTTTTTTTAATCATTTGAGATATGAGCCCCATAATCGATATCCGCTTAGGCCCCAATTTTTATTGGGCCGACCCTACTTATAGTGTACAAACAACATATTGCATTACAATTACTCACATAACAAACTTTTAATACTAAAATAAACTTAAACTATATTTCCTTAATAAAAATAAATTAATAAATCACATTCCTTGTCCATAATATCAGAGAGATCAATTTCAAAACATTCCCATCCAAAGAAGTATCTAACAACACATTTACACTTTCTCTTATCTCTTAATCAATCAAATAGAATTAATGCAATGTTTGGACACTTCAAATTGATGTAACATAAAAATTGGAACAAATGTTATTATTTGGTTAACCACAATCCCTTATCATCTTCACTGATTACCCTAACAAAATAAGAGCCTGCCCTACAATGTGAGAACAGGGAGGGCCAAGGGAATTAAAACCACTATGGGAAGGACAATAAATAATTGGCATTGTTATTGGTAGGTATACCATCTTGTTCTACTCAATTTTATAAGCAGTCTAGTCTCATAAATTTTGACATCTCAAATGTCGTATGGATCTAACATTTGCATACATTAGGTAGATCTAAGAAATGCTATTTGTTGTTCTGGTAAGCTAATCCTAAACTCTAATACACAAGTTGAGAAGGACATGGGTGGTGGATTGGGTTGGGTATTGGTCAGAAAATAGATTTTAAATTATCGAGTTTTAAACTCTCGTAAAGATCAGACTCAGACTCAGACTCTTCTCATTCGAATTGATTTTAGGTTTTTTGTTTGAGTAGATTTTTAGTGATTTTCTCATATAGGAGTTGATAAATCATATTGAATCATGCATTGTTTTAATTAAATATAGTTTGCATTTGAACCAAATGGTTATTATTTCAATATGATGAAATTTGGGTAAGAAGATAAATAACTTCTTGTTGGAAGTCACTCCCTGTTAGTTGAGTAGGAAGAACAATCGAAACAGTCTTTTTGTCAACTTAGATATGCACCATGGTACATACGAGGACATAACAACAATTTTGCCTCCAACTTAAATGCCCAAATATCCAAGTTTCATCTAAAAAGCCTTTTAGTGTGTCGTGTTAGCGAAAAATGTCATATTGCTAGTGTTAGCAATAGGCGGACTCTAGGCATAAAAAAAAAGACTCTAGGCGGTCGGGGATAGGCAGGGTCTGGGCTGCCTAGGCGGGTCTAGGCGGTCAGGGTGATTTTTTTTTTAATAAGGTTGATTGTGTTCTTATTTTTATTTTTCTTCATATTTTTTAGAAATAAACTATTTAATTATTTTTATTCAGTATATATCTAAATTTAGTAAATGATAATTACTTAATGGAATTCTCAAAGGATTTGCCGGTACCAATTTTACTGATGTAGATTTTGTCAAACATAACTGAGGTTATTCATGCAATTTGAAGAAAAATAAAAGTGTACACAAATTCAAATTTATATAAAGTAATCATCAATGACCAACTTCAGTCATTTGAGTTTTAATAAATTTTGTTCATGATTGTTAATTTTTCATGTTTTTAAATTTTGCATATATATATTGGCATTAAATTGGATGTAATTGATAAGGTATTATGCTTAGCTTTTTTAAATTATTAAAGTTATAATACAAAACTTAAAACCGCCTAGGCCCCTGGACGCTAGGCACCCGTCCGCCACCGTTCAGCACCTAGCGATTTTTAAAACACTGCTTTTTAGTGTGTCGTGTTAGCGAAAAATGCCATATTGCTCGTGGGAGACATATCTTGTATGAATGTCATTGTCCATGTGAGGTTATCGTATTCATTCAAACCGAGCCACATCATTGACACTAAAAAGCTTATGTAAGAATGACTCGACTCCATGATTGTTACAAGTTCTTAAAAAAAACAAAACTCATTCCATACTAATGGCATTCTGTGATGTGAAATTGTGAATAGAGCCCTTCTGGAGAGCGAGGGAATGAACAAGGAAAGGGAGCGAACCACCCATTCCCTCAAGATAAGCAAGAGTGCGCATCCCGAAGGGAATGAACCACCCATCCCTCTCTCCTTAGAATTTTCGATTGTGAATATGAAAACTATCTCAATGCAAAAAGTCCAATCATTTCTCCATCCAATGAAACTCAAATTAAGCCCAATTCAATCAAAAAACTTTTATTGGGTCTCGAAATAAGCCTTTTGGTCAAAACTGGCCTACCCAATTCAGGAACAGAAAAAAAAAAAAAAAAAATTTGGATTCCGCAAACCAATACATCAAGCAACCCACTCTTACCACATTCATCAAGTTCACTAATAAGAAAATGACCAGGCATCACTCTACCAGCAGGGTTGGCCATGTGATACCATCTGTTAAAAGTCTTGAGTCGAGATAATACTCCGTTGCTTCATTGACTGATATTCATCTGACACCCAAGTAACATTAATGTTTGACCCTGGCATTGTTGCCACCTAATTATGATATTCATCATGCACATCAGCCATCAAAGCCATATCAGCTGAAATTTTATCAAAATATCGTAGTGTTCAAGACCATTTCAACATCAAGAATAAACATCACCAACGGAAGATGTCAGTAATATTAACGTGGCAAGAACAAGAACTACGAGAATTATGGAAACCGTAGTTCTCTTTCCATGATTATGTTGCTGGATTTCAAAAACTTCTTCAGAGAGAAATTGTTCCATCATCCATGGCCATTGTTCTATAGAGAAATAAAAAACCAAACACAAGACTAGCGTGACGAGGAAATCTATTCCCAAGTATTCCATGAAACAGTTTAATGGGCCAGGCTTTCATGGGCCCAAAACTAGGTACATCTTTCAAGAGCATGGGCCCACCTTAAATTTTTATGGGGATTTTTATGAGATAAACATCATGGCCAAATCAAAATGGGACCCATACACAAGCTTTTGTCAATCTGTACTTTCTAACTCAAGCTTCTCTATTTCCACTCGCCAAAACAAACTCTCATTTTGCTAAGAAAATGTGGGCTGCGCCACCTCTACACCACCCAACTTTCCCGGTGATCACAATAATCGGGTCAGATCCAAAACGTTTTGGGTCTATTCTTGACCCGTTTTTGTACCCTAAAAGTTATTCCCAATCCGGGTTTTGTTCTTCAGATGGAAAGTTCAGAGTTTCAGCTGTAAAGAAGAAGAAGGTTTTGGAGTCATTGACTCATAAACCAGGTACCCATTTTGTAAACTTCAATCTTAAAATGTTACATATAGTTTTAGCTTTGTTGGTGTAATTTTTTGTGGGTTTTTTTATTGCAGGTGAGAAATTGTTAGTGGATTTGAAGAAGTGGGGAGGACTAGGAGGAGGAGATGAATTGGATTGGTTGCCAGCTTTTCCTCATGTGTTGATAGCTTCTATGTCTAACTTCCTCTTTGGATATCATATTGGGTAAGCTTCCTTCCATCCATCATCAGTGTACGATTGTATGGTTTATGTATGATGTGTTTGAGGAAACATGGATAGTTATAATGCTATAGGAGTGTAATAGGAAATTGCATCTTTTTTAAAAAAATTGGAATTTTATGTATGTGCCCGTGAGGGGGTGTGGTTTGGTGGATGCAATAAGATAATGTAGTTTTATTGGATCACGTCTCTTCTTAGAGCTTTAAGGGCATGTTTTTATGCTCCAATGCATTGCCCTCAAACCCATAGAAAATTCAAAATTCCCCAAAACCCGTTATAGGAAAAGAGTATGTTTGGTTGTTATTTGGCGGAGCTAACTCTCTGAAAGAGTTTTGTTCATAGTCCTGTGTCCATAGCTCCTATGTTGGGGGAGCTTCCCTATGGGAAATAATTTTAGAAAACCAAAACTTCTAGTAGAGCACATCTTTTCTCAGCCTCAAATGGATAAAAACCGAATCTCTACCCCATCTAGTGTTTGTTAACGGTTCCATTTGAGGTTGAGAAAATATGTGATCCAATGGAATTGTTCTGCTCATAAACTATGGGGAATACTATCTTACACAAATGACTCTTTTGCTTGGTAGCAAAATCGAATTACTATGTTCTTTTTTTTTAATTGTTGGGAGCTACCCATGTAGGAGAGTCATGCCTTCTCTTGCGTGCACAATACTCTTTAGTGTGGGTAGCTCTGCATAAATAACAAATGAGCATTACTCTTTTCTAGTAACGGATTGTGTTAAAATCTCAAGTTGTTTGGGTTTGAACCCTGCATTGGAGCATGAAAAACATGTCATCAAAACTATGATGCATGGTTTTAATGACATAGAATGCATTCTCTTCCATATTGATGCAATTTTACGTTTTTAAGAATAGCCGTGTTTCATTGGTTCGATTCAGAGTAATGAATGGCCCTATAGTCTATATTGCCCATGATCTTGGGTTTGAGGGGAACTCCCTTCTTGAGGGTCTCGTGGTTAGTATATTCATAGCTGGCGCGTTTATTGGAAGCATATGCTCTGGTTCAATGGTTGACAAATTTGGGTGTCGGCGCACACTTCAAATTGATACAATTCCACTAATTCTTGGGGCAATTATAAGGTAACCCCTATATTCACTTGTAAGTTTTCTTATTCAGTATTAATAGTTGGTTACCCTCTGTAGTTTACATCTACTTAGAATTGTTACAGTGCACAAGCTCACTCCTTGAATGAAATACTGTTGGGAAGATTTCTTGTTGGCCTTGGCATTGGCGTCAACACGATTCTTGTTCCAATTTATATCTCAGAGGTACTAAATCCTATCAAATTTACAAGAGCTGCAAATGTTGCCTCGGTCTGCATTAATGCTTTATTATTTTGTTTAACAATTTTGATATAGGTCGCTCCAACAAAATACAGAGGCTCATTGGGAACCTTGTGCCAGATTGGGACATGTTTAGGGATTATTGCATCCCTGTTCGTGGGTATTCCTTCTGAGAATGATCCTCATTGGTAAGGCCCTGCTCTTCTTGTATTTTTCTAATAGTTGAAACTAATTGGAGATTTTCTCGTTGATGTCATGGACTGCATTCTCTTACGCAATGTGTAGAGTGTGATACTAAATACTTGCTCAGCCATTTAATTGATCTTGTCTTGTAGGTGGAGAATGATGCTATACATGGCAAGTGGCCCGGGTTTTATCCTTGTACTTGGTATGCAATTTGCTGTAGACAGTCCTCGATGGCTTTGTAAAGTATGATCTTGTTTAATGTCTGCATAAACTATGCTTCAGTAAGTGTTATACTGTTATGGCAATCTGTAATTCTTTCTCTTGAAATAGGTTGGTAGATTGGACGATGCTGAAAACGTAATCAGCAAACTTTGGGGAAAGGATAAAGTCAAGAAATCAATTGAAGAATTTCATTCGGTTATTAGAAGTGATGGTGGTGATATGGAGAGTACCTGGTTGGAACTCCTTGTGCAGCCCCACAGTAGAGGTAATAAATAGCAATCAATGACGGGAACTGATTTTCAGATTATTTCACATTGTTTATTATGGATTTTAAATATAATACTTTTAAACGACAGTGAGTGTTTCTTCAAGGCATAAATTTCCTTAATGCAAGAGATAAGTGTATGTTGAGAAAAGTGAGTTCCCACCTCACGATATACATCAATTGTCAAATTGTGAATTCAGAACATGTTCTTTGGAACTTATATTTTAGCTTGAAGTTTATATTTTGAGTTCATAACTTGAGAAGAAACTATCGTTTTCTAATTGCAGTTGCTTTCATTGGTGGGGCCCTTTTCGTACTTCAACAGTTTGCTGGAATAAATGGAGTTCTTTATTTTTCATCTTTGACTTTCCGGGATGTTGGTATCACAAGTAGTGCTTTGGCGAGCCTATTTGTTGGACTGACCAATTTTGCAGGTTTGCTTCATAAAGTTCTAGTGTTCACTCATGTTATATTTTGTTGTTAACTTTAGTCTCTCCAGGTGCTTTATTCGCTATGAATTTGATTGATAAGCATGGGAGGCAGAAGCTTCTGATGGGCAGCTACTTAGGGATGGTTAGTTCCCATTCAAGTTGCCAAGTACCTATTGTGCTGTGCTAGTTCCACCACCCAGCCACCTACACAACACTTGAAAAAAGGCTTTCTTGTTATTTCGGATTGTAAACTGCATACATATAAGTACATAGATATGGAAAGATGTTATATTATTCAAAATTTTCTTAAATGTCTTGATTAAATTAGTAAACCAGTTTATATTTGGACAATACAACTTTGAATAAGTGTTTGACATTGTTGTGTGATTGATTGCGTCTCTTTGTGCAGGCCGCATCAATGTTCCTTGTAGTCTATGCTATAAGTTCTCCATTAGACGAACAACTTAGTCACAACCTATCAATACTGGGAATTCTCACGTAAGTATTTTTAACTTCATTGAATTTGGATGAAATATCTTTACGCAATATAATAAAACTACATATAAAAAAGAGCATGTTGGGTTCAATGATATGAAGAACCTTAACATCCCATTATATGGATTTGGCAGCATCAATGTGTTGCTCTATTTATTCATTCTAAGCCAAATATTTCCTCAAGATATGTTTCTTCAGATCTCTCTTATCACGCCTATTCGTGTTTTTGCTAATCTTTAACTAGTCATGCAATTTTCCACCTTTTTTGTTTTGACTTTTTTCTTCTGCTGATTTATCTAACTATAAGGATATCTGTGGGGTGTTATTATTTTTCGATACAAAGTTTACAGATTTGGTTTTGGATTGGTTCTTTCATCTCATTCTTCCTGTTTACATGCTCTTGTAGGTATATATTCACCTTTGCAATTGGTGCTGGACCTGTAACTGGTCTGATTATACCTGAACTTAGTAGCAACAGGACACGCGGGAAAATCATGGGCTTCAGTTTTTCTGTGCACTGGGTATGTATAAAATTTTCCATGTTAATGCCAATAAACTGTGTTGTGTGTCTATCCACAGATCACATGTGTTATGTGTCTACCTATTTAAAAAAAATTATTTATTAAATTGGTATACCCAATTTCTAAAACTCAAAATTATTCTGATGCTGGGTATTTTCACTTGATAATGAAAATGTTTGTATTCTTGAATGCAGCAAAAAAAAAATTGGTTAGGAATTATAATACACAAATGCCTAGAAGTCTGGAAGTAAAAATTTCAAATTTCAAATTTCATGAAATTTTAAATGTGCTATTTGTTATGCAGGTTTGCAATTTTGTGGTGGGTCTTTTCTTTCTTGAACTGGTTGATAAATTCGGAATTGCTCCTGTCTATTCGACATTTGGCGGGGTTTCCATCCTGGCAGCAATATTTGCAAAGTACTTCATAGTTGAAACAAAAGGCCGCTCTCTTGAGGAGATCGAGATGTCTTTGAAATCCAATTTGCCACATAAACACTAGTAACTAATGCTATGAAATTTCAGAATGTGGTTTGGAGTTCATATTCAAAGCTGTGGTCAAGTTCAGCATGGAGAAGTCTCAAGAGAAAGGTTGGATCACACCATATCATCATGTTAGACTACTATCTGAGAAGCTTATGTCAACATGCATAAACTGCCCTGCAATGATGAATGCGAATATTTTAAATGTCAAGGTTTCACTTTCAAGCTTATTCTAGGGAAGAATGAAATCATGTGGTCTTTCATCTCTATGGTTGGCCAGATAGGAATGATAGGATCTTCAATATGAAGTCTTCACATCAAGGGGTACGTTTCAGATTCCTTTTGGTACATATGCTCTTAAAGTCACTTTGCTTCAAAGTGGCCCTGTTTCAAGATTTTTGTTGTAAATTAGGAACAATGTCCATAGTTCAATAACATGTTGTTGTTGCATGGGCCTGTTGATTTTGGTTCTCTTTTATTGTTGAACATTCTCTTGGAACAATGATGAGTGCATATATAATGTTATCGAGTTATTGATGCACATATGATTTTGTACGATACCGCATGGAAGAACATCTTAATGAAAAAAAAATGTTCCTTTTTTGGCCTTAGTAGTAGTATTTGTTTGGAGCATGGGTAAGGGTGATGTCTTAAAAATTTCACCACTGTAGAAGCAATGACCATGGGGGCATTGCCACAACTGAAAACCATTGGCATTGCTTCATGCCTTTACTTCCTACCATCACTGATGACATTTCTGTGGAGGGGGGCTCTACAAGACTGCATTTTCATGGTGACTTGACGAGTGCATTGCAAGCTTGTCGCTAAGTTAAAAAAATTGTTCCTTTTTTTGCCTTAGTAGTATTATTTGTCTGGAGCGTGCGTAAGGGTGATGTCTTATAAATTTCACTACAATAGAAGCAATGACCATGTGACATTGCTGCATCCGAAAACCATTGGCTCTGCTTCACACCTTTGCTTGCTACCATCACCGATGACAGAACCAAGGTTGGCATTAGATTTTGAAACTTGCTTTGAACTTGATATGAAAACTACCCTATTGTAACATCCATCGGCCTAGACCAAATCAACATATAGACACTGGTTTAGGATTCCAAAGTTGTGCATTTTTGTGGAGCAGGCTCTATAGGACTGCATTTTCATGGTGACTTGACGAGTGCATTGCTAGCTTGTTGACATTTTGAAATGTTTGTCAATGAAGACTGAGTAATTTTTTGGTCCTTGTTTCATTGTTATTGGGAGAATGACACAAGGAGCGTACAAATTTTCCAATCTAACCTTGAGGTTTTATCTTGGATAACCAACCCAAACCTGAGCCAACCCGACCCAATCCATTGATTGAGTTTATGTTGAACGGGTTTAGCCACCAAAAACAAGTCAACAAAAAGGTTGTGCATCTGATTGGGCCCATAGAAATTGGAAAATTTTGAGTTAACCTAGGACAATGAATGTTTGAAGAATAATTCTAGGGAGCCTTGGTTTGCTGCTGGGGCGAAATTACCCTTTTGCCCCTTTCTTTGGTGTGATTATATTTAAAGAGTGTTTAAAGAGGCAGAGGCAAAGGTGTAAAAATGTCGGCCAAGCAGCAAACCCAAGTCGGCTACCCAGGCGCCCTAGAAGCACTCATGTTTGAAACCATCAATTCTTCTATTTGATACCACTACTCCTTTTTTCTTTGAACCTATTAAGGGGCACCACCAATGAAAGGAAAAATCCTTTCCCTTTTTCTTATTTCTCTCCTCGTATCTTCTCTCTCTCCCTCCCCTTTTGCAATCAAGAACAACAGCGAGACAATAACCACCGCTTGCTACCGTGTCACCGCTTCTCTTCTACATCTTTTTTTTCCTTCTCAACAGTGCATCAACAAGAGCAGCAACAACATGGCTACCCGCCACCCCCCGCCTCACCTAGCGGTCGCCTTCCTTGTTGATGCCCCTCCCTGCTCCATTTAGAGCTCCTTCTAATTTTTTCATCTTATTCTATCTCATCCCCACCCCAAATTTAGGTATTGCAATGAGATTGTGAGAATGGAACTCCCTCTCACTGACATTTCCGCGAGATTGGGTTCCATTCTCATAGCCCTCGTTTTGAGACCCCAAAAAATTGGTTCTCACAACGAGGGTTGTGATATGGGAAAAGAGAGAGAAAAAGGGAAGAGCGGTGGTAGCGAGGCAAATCAGCGTGTGGCATGCAACTCTCTTCATTGGTGAAGAAAACTCTAAAAAAAAGAAAAATAAAAGAAAAGCAGATGTTGTGGTGTCAAAAAGTAGGTCGTGATGTTGGATAAAAAGTTTGTGGGGTTAGACCGGAAGGTGGTGTTATCAAAGACGAAAGTTCACGGTGTCAAACATTCCTTGTCCTGGACACCGTTTATAAGACGAAGCGCCACTTGACCGTGGTTAAAGCCATAGAGCAAGTGAGCTTCTCTCAACTTTGTAACCCTAATTATCTCTTTCACTCTCATGGATTAGGGTTTCTGCTTGCAACAGAGACGAGCAATGGCGATGGAGACCATGTCGTCGAACTAGTCCCCACTACGAATCACAATGAAGGTCACTCACCAATAGCTCCACTTCTCACTCAAGATCACAACAAACCCAACATCAACATTCCCTTTTATTTTAACATTCTCTTGGAACAGTGAAGAATGCTAATGTTCTCGAGTTATTCATGCATAGATGATTTTGTACAACACTGCATGGAAAAACATACTAATGAAAAAAAATTGTTCCTTTCTTTTTTTGCCTTAGTAGTATTATTTGTCTGAAGCGTGCCTAAGGGTGATGTCTTAAAAATTTCACCACTATAGAAGCAATGACCATGGGGCGTTGCCACAACTGAAAACCATTGCACTATGTCCCACTTTTACTTGCTACCATCACCGATGTCATAACTAGGGTTGGCTTTGAGATTTTAAAGCCTAGTTTGAACTTGATATGAAAATTACCCTATTATAATATTTGTCGGCCTAGGCCAAATTGACATATAGACGCTGATTAGGGATCCCAAAGTAAGGCTGAACAAAAAACCGATCAAATCGACTAAACCGACTGAACCGATCAAAATCGAACCAATCGGTTCGGTTTAAATTCGGTTCGGATTGGTTTCGGTTTTAAAAAATTCAAAATCGAAGTGGTCGGTTCGGTTTTCGATTTCTATGTGATTTTAACCGACCAAACCGAACCGACCGAATATATATAATAAATAATATATATTTTATATATAAATAATATAATATGTTTAAAATAGTCGGTCGGTTCGGTTTTGGTTTGATTTTAGCCGGTTCGGTTCGGTTACGATTTGCATAATTTAGAATCGGTTCGGTTTCGAATCGATTTTGTTAATGGTCGGTTCGGTTTCGGTTTGAAAATTTTAAAACCGACCTAGGTCGGTTCGGTTCATGGTTTAGGTGAAAAACCGAACCGATGGTTCAGTTTTCAGCCCTATCCCAAAGTTGTGAATTTGTGTGGAGGAGGCTCTACAAGACTGCATTTTCATGGTGACTCGACGAGTGCATTGTCAGCTTGTCGACATTTTGAAATGCTTGTAAATGAAGACCCCCGGTAATTTTTTGATCCTTGTTTCATTGTTTATCGGGAGAATGACACAAGTAGCAAAGAAAATTTCCAACCAAACCTGACCTGACCCAATCCATTGATTGGGTTCGTGTTGAACGGGTTTAGCCACCCAAAAAATAAGTCAACAAAAAGGTTGTGTATTCAATTGGGCTCATAAAAATTGAATTTTTTTGCGTTAACCTAAGGCAATGGCTGTTTGAAACCATATATTTCACCAGGGATAGATTTACGTGGGGTTAAGTGCCCCCACTGACTTATACTTTTTTTTTGGTTTTTTACAATTTGTCGATCCTGCGATGCCGGTGACATTATCTTACCCCACCCTTTCCCTTCTCCCTTTGTTCCTTGCGTCGTCGACATTGGCGACCTCGCCCCGCCATTTCTTATTTCTGCTCCTTCTATTTGTTTATTACAAGATCGACAACCGCCCCGCCTACTCTTCTCTTCCTCCTTCTCTGCTTAATTTATTTTATTTTTCCACCATCGCCACTAGCCACTAGTAACCCCAACCTTTCTTGTCAGCTTGGAGGAAGAATAAGATTTTTTAAAGTATTTTCTCGAAATAAATTCGTATATCGAGGTTTAATTTTGTATTTTATTCATAGGATTTTTCTGGTGATACATGAAAATTTTGACCATTTAATTTTTTTATTTTTGTAAACGTGAGCCTTTTGACAGTCAACGCACGTTGACTGCTAGTCCTGAGGGAGACTGCAATAGTAATTAATGTTGGGGGTAACATCTAATTAGCTATTTTTAATACGGGACAAATAAAAAATAACCCAATTTTTCTGGTAAACATATAATTTTACATTTGAAATTAATTTTTGCCCATTAACTTTATATACTTTATATACCAATTTGATTTGCCCGTCATATATTTATCTTTTGGGCTCCTACAAAGTAATTTGTTGGATCCATTTTTTTCCTCCAAAATTAGATGGAGTTGTTTAGCAATTAGTGTTTTATATAGTTATTTATGTATTGTTTAAATTTTAAAAAATTATATTAAAGTAATTAGTTATTATATTGTCATTAACTATAATTCATCAGTCCGCTCCCCTTCAATAAAAATCTTGGCTCCATCACTGATTCATCTATTTGATATAACCACCCCTTCTTTCTTTAAACCTATTAAGGGGCACTACCAATAAAAGGAAAAACCTTTCCTTTTTTTTTTTTTTTTTTTTTTTTTTTTATCTCCCTCGCCCTTTGCAATCAAGAATAACAGCTAGGCAACATCCACCGCTTCTCTTATATTTTCTTTATTTATTTTTTTCTTAGCCTGTTCTTGGCATGCGAACAATAGTTAGAAACGACTGCTAATACCCCATATGCTGAGGAACAAAAGGAGGAATCCGCCCGAGGAAGGGTTCCCCGTCTGATTATTTATTTGGTGAGGTAATAACTTACCAAGACAATGATCAATAGCTGGTCTGAGAGGATGATCAACCACACTGGGGCTGGGACACAACCCAAACACCCACATGAGGTAGCGACATGGCTACCGGGCAATCCCTGCCTCACCTAGCGACCGCCTCGTTGCTGACGCCCTTCCTTGCTCCGCCTCTCCATTCCGAGCTCCTTCTCCTAATTTTTTCATTTTCTTCTCTCTCATCCCCCATCCTAAATTTGGGTCTCATAACGAGATTGTGAGAATGTAACTCACTCTCATTGGCATTCCTGCGAGATTGGGTCTCATTCTCGTAGACATCGTTGTGAGACCTAAAATAATTTGGTTCTTATAGGTTGGATTGCGATATCGGACATGAGAGAAAAAAAAGGGGATAAGCGATGGTGGTGTGGTAGTGAGGCAAGTCAACATAGATCGAGGGAGACTCATGCGCACAAAGCGCAGGACCCCCTCATGTGCATCAAATACAGCCGTCGAATCTATTGGACGACTCAGATTCATGGACTCGAAAAATTATATTTCAACAAATGTTTTGGCAGGGGAATGAAAGGTTTTGAAAAAATAGATCTCAAAGGCATTTTAGCTCATCTCAGATTACTCTTAGATCTATTATCTGAGATCTACTATTCCTTCAAGCCGCTCTCAGATCTACTCTCCCTTCAGCAAGTTCTTCATTATGATTATCTTTTCTAGATGAATGCAAGTTCTTCATTATGATTATCTCTTATTTGTCAATTAAATTCTCAATGCTTAATTGATGTCCAAACAAATAGACATTTCTGTGCATCCAAGAGTCTACTAAACCCTGTTTTTCATGATTTTATCAGCCTAAATTATAGTATTGCTCTTAAATGCTCTTAAGGAATAACACTTAAGTACTGCTCTTAAGGAATTGATCTTAAATGCAATACTTCTAGTATGTAATGTATCAGCCTGAATTATTGCACATTGATTTCCATAAGGACAATACAGAATTATGAAGCAATATAGGATTCCTCTTAACAAATCCAACTACAGCTTATTTGAACATCAGATATATTTTCCAATTATACAATCCTTAGAATTCTAAATTATGATCTCTGTGTATGGTTTCATTATTCAGAAAGTTGAGCATAAAAGTAAAAACAAAGATCTCAAAATTGGATTGCCACTCCAAGTAGTTCTCAAGATTCTTCTCTGTTCAGATTACATGTAGTACTTTTCGCAAGCAATTGTTGTTCACGAGCACGCTTTGCAGCAAGGGCTTCCTCATCAAGCACTTGTATGGGTGACCACTCAGGCATCTTAAACCAATCAGACTTCTGCTTCTCACCTCCTCCAAGTTTTAAAGGACACCACTGGAAAGTTGTTAACGGTGTAGGTCAGTGTTGGCAACCAGTTTCGACGTCGAATCTCGAGCAAGAGGGAGGAAGATAAGGGGGTGGGTGTAGGTTGGTGTTTGTAGCCTGATTAGATGCCGAAACTCGAACAAGAGGGAGGAAGAGAATGTCTTCTTCATGGTTTGTTTCCCGCCTATCTCCTGCTCCTAAAACCTTTCATTCCCCCTTTTTTATATTTGTTGAAACCCCAATTCTAGTTGCCATGCAAAAATGTGTTTAAAGAGGGGGGGGGGGGCAGGGGGGCAAAAGTGTATTTTCGCCCCCCCAGGCAGCAACCAGGCCAGCAAGAATTACTCTTGTTGAAATTTAACTTTTCAAGTTCATGAATCTGAGCCATCCAATAGATCCGACGGCTGTATTTGATGCACATGCCCTGCATCGCATTTCTCTATAGAGAGAAAAAACAAGTATGAAGGTGGGATAGAAAGGTGGTGGGGATAGACCAAAAGGTTGGGGTGGGCATTTAGGATCGAAAACCCGAACCCGAATTGACAACCGGACCGATTTTTATTTATTAAAAAAAATTTCGGTTGTAAAAGCCCGGCCCTACCCAATTTAAATAGTAAATTTAAAAATCGGTTAAATAATTTATGAGCAAAGCATCATCCTCTCCTGCAGTCGCCTCCCTCTCCTCTCCCTCTCACAGGAAGCATCGACCGCCATCGAAGTGAACTGGAGGCTGTTTTCGATGGAGGCCGGTGTCTGGGAACCAATGGTTGAACGAGATCTTCTCTCAGTGATCCGATCTTCTCTCGCAGTGGTTGAACCAGTGATCGGATCTTCTCTCTCAGATCTTGATGATCGTATCTTCTCTCCCAGATCTTGATGATCAGATTGAATAGAAAAGACCGATTTTTTTTTTTTTTTTTTTTTTTTTTGTAATTTGCTGTTTGGTTTTTTTTGTAATATTTTGATATAATTTTTGTAATTACGATGAATGAAATTTTTTCTTTTTAATTGTAGAAGTATTTTTTGCTTTTAGGACCGAAACCGGCCCGTAATTCGGTTTAACCGGGACTTCGATTATCCAGTCAACTCGGTTCGGTTTTCGGTTCTCATAAACACGGGCGGCCGAGTAAACTCGGGCAGTTTCGATTTTGGGCTTTAAGCCGATTAACCATACTTGCCCGGCCACCAAAGTAGCTGGTGGTGTAAAAGACGGGAGTTGGCGGTGTCAAACATTCCTTGACCTGGACGTCGTCTATAAGACGAAGCGCCACTTGACCTTCGTTGAAATTGAAACCATAGAGCAAGCGAGCTTCTCTCAACTCTGTAACCCTAATTATCTCTTTCACTCTCATGGATTAGGTTTCCGCTTGCAGCAGAGATGAGCAATGCCGGTGGCGACCACGTCGTCGAACTAGTCCCCGCCACGAACCACGATGAAGGTCACTCAGCAATAGCTCCACTTCTCATTCAAGATCACAACAAACCCAACATCAACATCTTCACTCTCTCCTACTCCCGCAGAGGCCGATCTAAGGTGAAAAACCCGAACTTTTCACTTCAATCAACAATTTTGATCTTCTGATTTGATAAAAAAACCCTTCTTGCAGGATGAAATTACGAGAGTGGTGGAATCATCGTCGGAGGTTTCGGTGCTTGTTCAGATCATTACATGGGTGTGGGGTGGATCCAAGTATTCGGGGTTGATTTGTATGGCGATTTCGTCGACTATTTACAGTTTCATGGAAGTCATCTCTTATGTTCTTCCAGGTTCGGCATTTTGTACTCTGTTTACACTGATTCTCCATTGTATATTATTTGTATGATGAAATGTATAAGCGAAGAAAATGTAGGTTTACAATGTATAGGATGTGAAAGCTGCTTTAGTACACTGGTATCTTTGTTTTTACTCCGTATTGAATTTTTCACTTACGTGCACCAACACCAATCTAGCCTCTTACCTTCTTAATGTTAGTTTGCAAACAAGATTAGAGGGGGTTTTGAGGTGCTATATTGATATGTTTTGAAACCACTAATATCAGTTGGATCCTTGGATGCACATTGATGATTAATTTGAACTTGGTATGTCAAGCACATTTCATGTTTCCTATAAATGCCGAACCTGGAAGAAGAGGGTTCTTCCACTAATATCAGTAATATGACCATTTCTCTTCCAGGTTTGCCATTTTAGATTCCATTTACTAATTCTTAACTGTATATTATGTGTGTATATTTGTAAGCAGAATGATTAATCTATGAAATGTATAACTGAAAAGAATATAAAAGAACCTTTTTTTTTTAAATAAGTTTAAATGCACTTTAGTACAATGGCCTTTATTGGGTAGCTTGTTTTTGTGGCGTCTTGAACTTTTCACTTTTGTGCACCAATCTAGCCTCTTGCCTCTTAACATTAGTGCGCAAGCAAGATTAGAGAGGGTATTAAGGTGCGATATTGATCATTTGGCAAAACTACTCAGTTCATTTGGATGAACATAGGTTATTCATTCAAACCCTGGGTTTGTCAAAAATATTTAATTTTTTGAATAATACATTTTGGGGTTATGTTTAAACATTTAATTAATTTGAGGCAGTATAAAGTTGTTTAATCTATTTTGGTCATCAACAAAATGCTTTTATTCCTTCGGTATTGTTTAAGCAGTTGGTAGAAAGTATACTTGTGTTTTTCAATTATTGAATAATCTATATGTGCATTCCAGTTGTTCTTTGATACACATTGTCAAATAGCAAGCCATTTAGAAGACATTCCATCTTATTAATTGTTGACTATTTGTGATTAGATTTATAGATTAGTGAATTCTGTGCTATTGCTTGATGCATCTTTGTGAAATAGCATATGCATATGTATGGTGATATGTTTTGATTTCTTATTTATATGAGTAATGAAACTGTATTTTATTTATTTATTTTTAATATTATTTTCTGTTGTCCATCAAGTGGGAGTTACTATTTATTTATGCTTTGGATTAGATTTCCTTGTGATGTTGGTAGATTGAGCACCAAAATACATGGTCTATTCATTGTTACTTGGTTTATAGACTACACGAGCATGATGCTAAAGAGATATCTTTGTTGGTTTGCTAGTTGTTTCTTGACATACCTTTGTCAAATGACGGGACTACAAAGAGTACATCTGTAATTGCTTATTGGTTGTTGTTTCATTTGTTGACTTACAAAATGCTGTGATTAAAAATCTCTGCATATGTTAAGTTGTTATTCTACTATTTATATGACAATGTGATAACAATTTAAAAACAACTGGCAAAATGATGAGCTATTGTGACCTGAATTTGATGTGGAAAATCATAATGGTCTTCAAAGTTCTCTGATTGTAAAGCATATTTAGGGTCGAAGAAAATTCATATACGAGACTTTTACACTTTATTAGAAATATTTGAAATGAAATTGTTGGCTTTGTATTACGTTATTTGGGAATATATCTATATTGTTTTATGTAGATATTGTAATATAGTATGTACTATAGTACATAATAGCAAAAGTTGCTTATTATAGTAAAGATAAGTTATATGTTTCCATAAAACATCACTTAACACTTGCATTACGCTTGTGTGAATTGAGCAGTATGATAACAATTAGCTAGCAAGGAAAAATGATGAGCTACTCTGACATGAATCTGATGACGAAGCATATTGGTCTTCAAAGTTATCTGATTCTATGTTTATTTTTAGCCTAAGAAATTGCTTCTATTTGTCAATATTATGATTGTATGTGTGTGCGTGTTTATTTTTCAACAACTAGGCAATTCGACAACTGTCACGCCCTGATTTTCGAGAAAATGAAAATCCTAAATTCCTCGTGGAATTATCCGTTTCTCCAAAACTCGGAACGTGAAAAATTTAATAACTAAAGAACATTTGTGATACAAACATCATCAATAACACAAACACATTATCAAACATGCCTAAAATAACATAATGAATTACCTAAAATGAAACTCGTCAATTTCATAGAAGACTCATAATCAAAGGTGTAAAGTTCACACATTTCTTACATAACCATCACAAAGACACAAACCCAAAGATCCGTTAACTCCTCTACTGAACCTCAATCACGCCTATACATAATTAAATATAAATAAGAAAACTAGATTTCATGAACCCATAAGGCCTAAACTACCTATAAGCTTACTTAACAAAAAACTTCATAGTAAACCTCCAAGCCCCATTTAGGTCATCACTAAATGTGCCAATCTTACATAATCACATATGAAGTAAATGACCTAATGACATTAAACACGCATCACGAGGCAAAATATATGAAAATACTAAAAATTGAAAATTTTCAAAATAGAAAATAAAGTTATTCCAAAATTAAATTTTGGCACAACGATCACAATGGTGAAAATGACGAACAAAACAAAGTTACATTTAAAATTTAAGTCAGTCAAAGTTCGGTCAAAATTGGAGTCGAACAGATGATGTCATGATGATGTCACGTCTTCTTCCTTGGAACAAATTTTTCAGAACAATTTTAGTCCAATCGGGTAGATTCAAACACGTCATGTTTTTCAACCAAAAATCACAATCCTTATACCTTTAGAAAACTCATACCTTCTACTTTCTAAATATGCAAGATTTATACCTAATTTCTTCATAAGATAGAAAATACAATCAGGTCTTCATACCTCGTTCATCACGTTCTTACTTCTGACTTTAAAATTTCAACAAAACACAGATCAAGTACCCAACTTCAAACATATATATCTTTGTCAATCCTTACTCAAATGAAGCATATAAACTACCTATGGAAAGATCCCAAACCCATATTTCTAATGGAAGCAATTACACATAAAGGTATTCACAGAATCAGGAAATATCGTGATGGAAAGACACCCGATTCTCACATCAAAACATAATTTAAATCCCTAAATTTGCACAAAAAAAACTATAAAAACATATGAAAATCTCTCTTAATTGATTGAAAATGTTTAGGTGAAAGAGATCTACTCACCATTAATGGAATTTGCAAATTTTCAAATCACGAAATCTCTTCCTCGTCGCAACACTCCAAAGAACCCCTCAAACACTCCAAAGAAAAATCCATCGGATCTCTCTTCTCCATTACTCTTTTCTTCTTCAATTCCTTTTTTTTTCTTTACAAACTTCTTTTACTGCTGATTGGAGAAAGTATTAACCCATATTTAACTTAAACCCTATTAGAT
Source organism: Berberis thunbergii (assembly GCA_003290165.1). NCBI lineage: Eukaryota > Viridiplantae > Streptophyta > Magnoliopsida > Ranunculales > Berberidaceae > Berberis > Berberis thunbergii. The sequence continues at coordinate 52,437 of QNQO01002608.1, read as the reverse complement.
TAGGGTTTTAAGCAAACTTATATTTGCACCCTCATTTTCTTTTTTCTAATAAAAAAATAATTGTAATTAGTACAAAATATTTTATAAAAAATTGCTAAAAATTAAAGGTCGTTACATTATACACACGTTAAATGGAATCTCATCTCGAGATTCAGAAGGTAAGAGAATTAGGTTAATTTCGAAAATTTGCGTGTTTAATGTCATTTAGGTCATTTTACTTCATATGTGATTATGTAAGATTTGGACGTCTAGTGATGACCTAAATGGGGCTTGGAGGTTTAATGTTGATCTTTTGGTTAGGTAAGCTTATAGGTAGTTTAGGCCTAATGGGCTCATGGATTCTAGTTTCCTTATTTAGATTTAATTATGTATAGGCGTGATTGAGGTTTGTCTTTGTGATGGTTTATGTGTAGGCGTGATTGAGATTCAGTAGAGGAGTTAAAAGAATTGGTTTGTGTCTTTGTGATGGTTTATATAAGAAATGTGAAAACTTTACACCTTTAATTTATGAGTCTTTTATGAAATTGATGAGTTTCATTTTAGGTAATCCAATTACATGATTTGAAGAATGTTTGAGATTGAGTTTGTGTTATTGGTGGTGTTTGTATTACAAGTGTTATTCAATTATTGAATTTTTCACGTTCCAAGTTTTGGGAAAACGGATAATCCCACATGGATTTTAGGATTTTCGTTTTCTCGAAAATCGGAGCGTGACAACAACAAAAGGGAATATGATGAGTTACTTTGATCTGAATTTGATGTGGAAATTCTTATGGTCTTCAAAGTTCTCTGATTCTCATTCTTATTTAGGTCTAGGGAAAATGCTTGTGATATAAATCATCTATCCTAGGTTTTGAAAGGCAAGGCTAGATGATAAGCATATATATGTATATGTACGTATGTATCACCCTGCACGAGGGCAGAGTTTCCAGCTCTGCCTCACCTCCGTAGTATATATATATATATTTTGTGGAAACATTGAAACAATCTGTTCTCCCATTTTTTGTTGTATACATGTGTTTTGTTGTATGTAGGTTATTGCTATTGGCAACCCATTTAGTAAACACATCAAAATGATGAGTTACTATGATCTGAAGTTGATGTAGAAAAACTTTCTGGTCTTCAAAGTTCTCTGATTGGCCTTGTGTGTTGATGGCCATGAGTAATACAACTAAATAACATTTTATCGATGCTTTTGTGGAAATGAATATTCCAAAAGAGCGCTTGAACTAATTTTTTTTTAATTTGGTTTAGTTAGTTCATGTACATGTTGCGTTTTTTAGAACGATCTTGCAATTTGATAAGGGAGTAGAGATACACTTCTCATTCCTAACCACCTTAATAGACTTGTAAGCCCTGATATTTTCTTGCTTCTGTCATTGCAGTCAGCTCAATTCCTCTCTTCGAAAGCATACTTGCAAGATGTACAATATTAATGATCTTGTCATTTCTATGGTTGAAAAGAACTGGACAGCCTATATTTGGGCCATCTCATGTAAGGAGTCTTCTGGTTTGGAGAGCCCTACTTGGTTGTCTCTCTTTGTTCAGTTTTGTATATAGGTTGGTGGTTTTGGCCAATTCTAATGGTATCTACTTTCAGCGATCTTTTCTTTTTCGAAAACAGAATAATATATGTTCTTACAGAATATATCTTTTTCCTCATTTATAAATTGATCGTTTATTGTTTCCAACAAGTTTAGATTGGAAAAAGCATGTCTGACTTACACTTGATTTTAGTATATACACTTTTCGACTTGGCTGCTCCTTGTCCAGTTGTCTCCTTATTGACTACCTTATTTTCCTTTGTAGCGTACAAAATCTACCTATGTCCCAGGCTGTTGCATTGAACTTCATGACTCCTATAATGGCTTCAATTGCAGCAATAATAATTTTGCTGGAGAAACTGAAGGTCGGGGATATTGGAGGTATTAAAGTGATCATGTTTTTATTTAAATCAACTTTTACTGTAGGTGAAGGGATCTACATAATAATTAATGGATAAAAAATTGCATTATAGATTAAAAAAAAGCATAAACAGTGCATATAATCTGTTTCTTAACATGAGCATCAAAATTTTCTCTTTTGAAAAAAAATGTACGAGTCCACTTGGAAGTTGGAAATGTACTTTTTTTCCACCTACAATAATTTATGTCTGATTAATTTGTCAGGTCAGCTTTGCAGTTTTGTTGGCCTACTTTTTATATTGCGGCCAATGCTTGTTATACGAGGTATGGCTGAGTTATACTTGTAAGGTGATGGATTAATGTGCTTGTAACCTGGTCCAAATAAAAAAAAACCTAGTCCAATTTGTATCTCGTTTTTGGTTTTATTATATATTTACTTCATTGTTTTGCCGATAAGTAAGAGTTTTTCCATCTTGGAAGGATGAAAAATTTACAGACAATTGTGGAGCCATTCTTGATACTGAAAGTCGATGTAAAAATTACCAACATAAGGGAGAGGCAAAATGGAAGTCATAAAAGGAGAGAATACAGGCTCAAACACAGAGAAAAGAGTATTCCGTATACTTATTTTTACTTGGCTTAACTCTCTATTATTCTCTTCTGAGCGGGGCAAAATTTTCCCTGCAGGGTTTGATAAATTTAGTTGGAAGAGACACTGACTGTGTTAAATTTAACTTGTTTTGAGCTCAAGTAATGCACGATGGTGTTTATTAACGGCTACATTCCTTTATTATCATCTGTTTTTTATTAATAATACTGAAAAAATGAAAGTAGACTATAACTCTACAAGTTTTAAATTGGTGCTGTTTCTTACCTTTTGTTGTGCTTGGCATCCACCTTGGTGTGCTGCACTTTAAAATATTATTGTTGTGCTGCACTTTAAACTATTATTTTTGTATGTGGTGCGATACAGGAGGATCTGCTGAAGGAGAAGTAAAAAACATTCATACCTTTAGTTCCATTCATCATGTTTATGCTATCTTTGTCGGTTTGTTTTCTTCGGTTACTGGTGGAATAAGCTACTGCTTTGTACGAGCTGGAGCAAAGGCATCCGATCAATCTGTGTAAGATATTTTACTTGTTATCATGTTGTTGTCTGCTTTCTTGTAGTTACAAGATTTAATTTTGAGATTTCAGAGTGCTGGTTTTGAACTCTTTAATTGGAATGTTTATGGTAGTATGTTAAGTCAGGCAAAGTTTTGTTATATTCCTTTGTAGAAATGATTAGTATTCATAGTATCACAACTTTCATTCCCATTCACAGGGCCACAGTGTTTGCATTTAGCTTACTGGCATGTCCAGCAGCGGCAATTTTTACCTTTGTATTCCGCGTAAGTTCGTTGTTCACATTCATAACTAAATAACATGTCCAATTGATCCGTCTATGTTATGCTATTTTCTGTTAATATTGTTTGCTATATTGCAGAAATTTGTTCTCCCAGATATCTATTCATTTCTTCTCATGATTGTGCTTGGAGTGCTGGCTTTTTTTGCAGAAGTAAGTCTCCTTTCTTTTCATCTTTATGATAAGTTTTCAATGTCAAATACTTGATCCAATAAGAGCTCCATTTATTTTTCTCATATATCATTTTTGTTACATAGCTAAAGTTTATTAAAATGCTTACATGCAGGTACTTTTGGCACGTGGACTTCAGCTTGAGAAAACTAGCCAAGTTACAAATATTCATTACATTGAGGTGTGTCTCTCAGTTGTATTGTTTTTCTTACAAATATATGTGGACGTTCATCAAATATATGGGAACATTTTCCATGTAAGGGAACAATTGTTGACAAATATCATCAACTCATCATCATTTTTTCAACAATATGACATGTTATGTTTCCTTGTTTGCCATGTTTGATTTGAGTATAATTTTACTGATACATGACACATGATTGTGGTGGTGTCTCAGCCCTTCCTCACAGAGATATGGTGTATCGGTTTATCACGGGTAAAAGCATCTTTTGGAGGACTTTTTGGATGTTTGCTCATTCTGGCGTCTGTATGTACTACCATATACATTGGTCCTGAGAAAGAAATGGAATGAGTTACTGTAAGGGCATGCAACCATTTATTATCAAGTCATTTGTAAGTTGTCACGGTTCATTATGTTGCATTAAAAGATAATTCATAAGGAGGTTTGTTAATTTTATATTCTTAGAATAATAAACAGCCCCATCCTATCAGCAAGCATAGGCGGATTTCAAAAGAAATAAGTTTTGCAGCAGACAGTTATAGTCTGGGCAACAACTGACAGAAATCCTTTCTTTTTTATGGGCCTTTGATGGTCTTTTCAGCTTCCCTGATGCATGAGCAGTGGAATGTTAATTTCTGTTTGACCTCCCGACGCCCATTTGTTTTGGCTGTTGCTTCAGATGCAGTAAACAAAAGAGTAGCCCAGGACCCAAGTGCAAAATTTACTCTCGGGCAATAATACTAAAAGGTAACCACATGATATAACATTTTGCCAATACATATTATGTTTTTGTTATTGTAAAATGTATTTTACCTTGAATCTGCCTCTGATGCGTACAATTGATGGATTTGCAGATCATATTCACCAGTTTGTATGAGATTTAGAATTGTTTTATTTTTTATTTTTTAGGCGAGGAGCTACTGATGTAGAAAGTACTCTTTAGAAGTCACTGCCTATATCTGTTGTGTGTTCTATACTGTACAAACAATTTTACCTGTAAGCAATGAGCAGTTTAGGAAATAGAACATCATTCTGTTGTGTGCTAGTTATGTTATTGAATAACCAAAGTTTGTGAACAGCTGCAATTGAATGAAATTGTACCTATGTTATTCAGGTTCCAATTTAATAAACAATAATCAGAACTATCCTAGAGATTATTTTATTTGTTTCATGTTATCCTTAGTTTGTTAGTGACAAATTTCATTTGAATCAACAAATACTCTTCATTGCTTGCTTCCAAAGACCACCCTGTAAACTGTTTTTAAGGAATTCATATATCAAATCCAGTCATTTACCTTTATTTCTTGAAGATGAACATTATTGGTATGGCATGAGAATTTAATTATGTGATTCCAAACCTTTTTTGTTACCATTGATAACTCAATTGTAGTAATCACGTCAAAATTGTTACGCGGATCCTACTTAAGTAATTAGCCTTCCAATCCTCGCTCATATTCATCTTCATTAAAATATAAACATGCATGAGAAAGAATTAGCTGAAGAAATAAATACTCATGGGATGAAGTGAGGATTGGTGAAGAGAAAAAAGTGAGAATTTATAGATGAGACGGGAGGCTAGAAGGAAGAAGGAGCAACTAGTAAAGAAAAAACCCTAATTGGTTTTTTTTTGGTAACTCTTTTATTTACTCTTTTACCACTTTGGATCAGTTGGTGGGCTTATTAATTGGGCTTTGCTCAGTTTGGATATATCATGACAGGTTAGAGATGGAAATGGGTTGGGTTGGGTTTTACTAAATTCATTTATGTCAGTTTTCCCGACTTTCTTTGTTTTTTCCTCGTTAAATTCCTATTTTTTTTTTAAATTGTCCAAATGCCATGGATAAGTACTCTTACTATCCTAGTGAGGATTTCAGGGAGTCCATTGTGGAGGTAATTATTGCTAATCGGATTGTAGAACCTAGTGATCTTCGATGCCTGTTAAACTGTTACTTGTCGATGAACTCAGTAGAGTATAGGCCTATTATACTCCAAGTTTTTTTTGAGGTTTGTAGTCATCTTTTTGTGTATTGTAAATGAAATTTATTTAGAATAAAATGTTAGATAAATAAATGTTGTACCCTCTTCTTTTATTTATGTTTCTTGGATAGTCTAAGTAAGGATTTTTGATTGTCAAATTTGATTCACTTTGCTTAGAAGTTTCCGATTGTGATATAAAAAAAAATGAACATTCACTACACCATATTGGCATTTTTGTAACACCCTCTAAAACAGTATCACTTTTGAAGTGTAACAATTCACCTAACAACTTTACACATTTTCACAAACAAAATGATACAATAATAGTATCACCATGAAGAGTATCATTATAAAAGTGATACTATTCATGGTGATCCAACTTATTGTATCATTTTTTTTGTGTTACTGTTTTTCATTTTTTGACTAAATTTAATTTTGATTTAAAATTGTTTGGTGAATTGTAACATCTAAAAAGCGATCCTGTTTTGAGAGATGTTACAAAAGTGCCAATTTGGTGTAGTGATTGCTGTTGCAACGCGATTCCCATTCAATAATAATGAGAGCAACAAAAAATTTCGGTGCAATTTGATGATATTGACAAGTTTGAATTGTTACGTGAAATCTTATCATTTTTTTATTATGTTGCAGAGTCATAAAAACAAATGAGGAAAGCGAGTGAATCGTTTTTACATTCAAACGAGGACAAGCTGGTTAGTTTGGTGACTGATAAAAGTTCTAATTTGATCTAGGCACAATTTCTTGCTAAAATTTCCTAAATTGATATAGTATACTAAAATTTTGATTTTTCACAGTGATTTGGATTGGAACTACTATTCTTTACACAAAAGTTATTTGTCAAATACAATTCTAAATCTATACCATTGCTAATTTTTATTTTTCCACAGAGATTTGGAAACTATTATTTCTTACACAAGTTATTTTGCCAAATATAATTCTAAATCTATACCATTGCTAGTTCTATATAAACTTGGGTGAAGGGAGGGACTCTAAAATCTGGTGAGAAACAATCAGCAATTTGGAGCTTGTTACTTTCTTAACACAAGCCATGAAGTTGAGAAGGAGACCAAGGGATCAACCACATATACCACAAGATATTGTAGAGGAAATACTGACTTGGGTACCAACGAAGCCACTCACGCGATTCAGGTGCATAAGCAAGCATTTCAACACTTTACTCACCAGAGACACTAAGTTTGGTGAAAAACACTTTAGCCGAACAGCTGCCAATGATGACAATCATGGTGGTTTCGTTCTTCAAATTAAGAAATTGTATCGATCAGCACCTTTTACAGGATGTGGAAAATCAGTCATAAAAAATGTCTTTCAATACTATTATGTACCTAATGGAGCATTCAGAAAAGCAGTAAAACTGGACTGCTCATACATTCCAAATTTCGTAGACTTTGTAGGATCTTCAAATGGATTGATTTGTCTTTCTGATTCATATTTCACAAAGTATGGACAAAAAATTTACCTTTGTAATCCTGCTACTAGAGGGTATAAGACACTCCCACAACCCCCTATCATATCACAGATGAATAGGGAACTTGGTCGAATTCTACTTGGTTTCGGGTTTCACCCTACTATTAATGATTACAGGGTGGTTAGACTTGTGGCTATCAGCGAGCTTCAGGTTACTAAGGTGGATGTGTACTCACTAAAATCCGATTCCTGGAGGGATGTAGGAGCTTTTGCATATAATTCTGTAGAGTATAGATCACCGTTAGCGGTGTTGAATGGAGTTCTTCATTGGACTGGTGCTTCATCCTCAGAAAGTTTGATTCTTGGATTTAATTTAGCTGATGAGGTTATTCGAGAGATAGGTTTACCTGAAAAGCTTCTGCATAGTGATAACTTACATCTTAGGCCGTTTCAGGGATGTCTTTCCATCATTGCAAAAGAATTTTCGACATGGAAAGTATGGGTGATGAAGGAGTACGGTGTGAAGGAGTCATGGACTAAACTATATAGAATCAAAAGTAGCTTATCGCTGCGGCCATTAGATTTCCATGAAGATGGTAAAATTCTGTTTGAGAATTTCCCCAATAAATTGGCATCATACAATCCCAAAAGCAAAAAACTTGGTAATATTGATACTGGTGGAGTTATAATGGAATCATGTTGGCATATCGAATTGGTACCTTATGTGCACACTCTCGTTTCCGTGACAGGATGTAATGAAGTTGGTGAGACTCAGCAACCAGACAGGTGTTAATTCCCGCAAAGGTTGTTCAAGGTTCTTGGGATATTTGAGGTATCAATTCATGGTTTTGCAAGGAAGTAGAAGTATATCCCTTGCAGGTATTTTCCGTCTTGGAATATGATTATCAAGGAAAGTCGGATGTTGAGGGTGCCTAATCCTATTGTCACTGCTTGCAACGTGACCACTGCTAATCTCTCCCCTCTCCCCCTTTTCTTATTATTTCTTTGTTTCCATTGCCTATATCAGATGGTTCTTTGTTTCTAAGTATATATATCTCAATTTGTGTTTCAGCCTTTCAGGTTTTTCATGGTAAGCTACATTGTACCACATATGTTTCTCTGCATCCCTGTGACTTGTGTCTGCTAATTCTGTTTTTTTCTCTTCAAACCTTTATATAATCTGCTGTTCCGGGACAGACACTATCACACTTAATTGACTACAGTTTGGAATTTGAACTAATCGATTTTTATTTTTATTTTATTTTTTAATTCCTTCTTGTTGTTTAAGGCTTTCCAGCATTAAGGAAGTCAGAGAGTTTCCTTCTTAAGTCATCAAACAATGGTGAACACAACAAACTTGTCATTAAGGAAATAGAACATCATTCTGTTGTGAGCAAAAGGTTGATAGAATTTGATATATGAAAAGTTTCACTCCTACCACCAAAGTTTATGAACAGTTGCAATTGAGTAAAATTGTACATATGCCATTCAAAATCTGTTTAGAATATGTGGGGTTGCACTCAATTTAGCCAAGCTCAAGCTTAAAATTGATTCACCTCTACAAGAAGAAAAATAGAAGAATAAAAGTCAAAATAGGATACAATTAGAATATCTTGTACAAGAAGTTTTAAGTTTCCTGTTTCTATTAGGTTATGTCAAAGTTAGCTCTATATAAGTTTGTATTCAGTCAAAAGAACAAAATAACAATAATACAATTCCAATTATTTTCTTTTCATAGTATCAGAGCAATTTTCTTTGGTGACTTAAGATTATGAAGAATCAAACACTTCCCCACCTCTGACGACAACGAATTTTGATTGTAGTCACAAGAGGTGGGGAAGGAAAATCACACTCTGTAATAGAGTTCATACACCATCATCGCCTTGCTTCCTCTCTCCCTAACAGATTTGACATCACAGCTTTCGCCGACTTGCAAAAAAAAAAAAATCGTCTGCCATTATGCTCACGCCAATAGCAGCAAGAGAGGCGTTCTCTTCTTTCTATTTTCCTCCACGCCGAGCTTGCACAAGCCAAATCTCGCCTCATCACAACACCTTGACATCACCTCCTTGCTTGCAACCACAATGAACCAGAAACAACAACTGTTTCTTCAAACGAACCGCAATCGCCAAGAGAGTTGAAGAATCTGATTTTGAAGTTGCAGCAACAACCAAGATAGTTGAATCAAATCAACTTCAACTCCTTCACGCAACCACCAAGGAGACAACCAACACAACAATTCACCTCCTCCTCAATCAGAGACCAGCAACCATAATTCATCAAGACACCATCTCGCTTGGACAATCAGGCCAATACAACATACATGACATCTCAACAGTCAGTCATTAGCAGCTGTTGCGCCTCGCGAAAGCGTAACAGACTGCGGAACACAATTGATAGTTGCAATAGAAAGTAATAAATCCAAATTATAAACAAGACAATGTAAAGTAAATGGAAATAAATAAAACACGTACCACACACAACAATTTAACGTGGTTCGGCAAGTTTGCCTACGTCCACGGGCAAAGAGAATAGCTTTACTAATGAGATTGAGGAGTACAAATGGAGGGAGAGGGAGCTACACAACGTCGAGGACGTTACAAATACACACACGTGTCTAAATGACACCACGGAGAAACGCAGAGTGCGTTTATCCTACAAACAAAAGAAAAAAAAAACTTTTCTCTCTGTTTCTCTCTCCTCTCTTTCTCTCCTTCCTCACAAAAAACACAACCAGAGATTAACCCTAATCTCTCACAATCTCACTCAATGGAAGAGGATGATCTTCTGAAGAGGAGGGGGTTCCTCTTTATATAGCCTCTTGAGGCGGTGGAGGGTGGCGGTGATGGAGGGTTCCATCACCTTCCACCATCTTCTTCTTCCTCCAGCTGTTCTTGAAGATTCCAACTCAGATTCAGCAATTCACAACTCAAATCCAGCGTACATGGGTTGTCCTCCATGCCGACAAGCCGCAATCCCTTGCCGACAAGCCATCTCTTTGAGCATTAACACAGGTATGTCTGCTTCTGTTCTTCCATGTTTCAACAATTCTCCACCTCGGTGAAGATTTCACAAATCTGAGCCGATTACACAAACAATATCCGTCTTTGCCCTTCACAACCCCAAAAGGGGTTCAACACACACGAAGGATGTTGATCAAGTCCAAACAATGTTGGAACTTGACCCCAGAAACTATCTTTGTCAACATATCAGCAGGATTCTCCTTGGTGTCAATCTTCTTTAGTAAGATGTCACCTTCTTCTATGATTTCTCACACAAAGTGAAAACGAACATCAATGTGCTTCGTACGTGCATGATGAACTTGATTCTTCGCCAAATAAATGGCACTCATACTGTCACAAAAGACATCTAGATGGTCTTGTATTACACCCAAGTCATCAAGCAACCCTTGAAGCCAAATTGCTTCCTTAACGGCTTCTGTAACCGCCATATACTCAGTTTCAGTTGTAGACAATGCAACTGTAGACTGCAACGTAGATCTCCAACTTACTGGTCCTTTAGCAAGAGTAAAAATATAACCAGTAGTTGATCGTCGCTTATCCAGATCTCCTGCATAATCTGAATCCACATAACCAACACAATGTTGACCATTACTCACATCCTTCTCAAATAGTAAACCAACATCTACTGTACTCAGGATGTACCGTAGAATCCATTTCACCGCTTGCCAGTGTCCTTTTCCTGGATCATGCATGTACCGACTTACCATACTGACTGCCTGTGAAATGTCAGGCCTCGTACACACCATTGCATACATTAAGCTTCCCACTACATTTGCATATGGCACTTGAGCTATGTACTCTCGTTCCTTATCAGTACTAGGAGACATAGAAGCTGAAAGCTTAAAGTGAGGGGCAAGAGGTGTACTAACCGATTTTGTGTTGCCGTTCATCCCAAATCGTTGTAACACCTTATTCAAATATGCTTGTTGTGACAAGCTCACAATTCCCTTCACCCTGTCTCTGCGAATTTCCATGCCAAGGATCTTCTTAGCTTCACCAAGATCCTTCATTTCAAACTGAGTTCTCATCTGGCATTTCAATTTATCAATCTCATACTTGCTCTTGGAGGCTATAAGCATATCATCTACATATAAGAGCAAATATATAAAGGAACCATCACGAAGCTTACGGAAGTAGACACAATGATCATAATGGCTTCGAGTGTACTTCTGCCCTAGCATAAACTGATCAAACCGCTTGTACCACTGTCTTGGAGACTGCTTCAACCCGTACAAGGACTTGTTCAATTTACACACACAGTCTTCTTTCTCTGCAACCTTATACCCATTTGGCTGAGTCATATAGATCTCCTCCTTTAATTCTCCATGTAAAAATGCAGTTTTTACATCTAATTGAGCTAACTCAATATCAAATTGTGCAACCAAGGCTAGCAAAATTCTAATGGAAGAGTGTTTCACAACTGGAGAAAAGACTTCATCGTAGTCTATACCTTCCTTTTGAGCATAACCTTTCGCAACTAACCTTGCTTTGAAACGCACACCATCACTAAGAGATCCTTCTTTCTTTGTGTATACCCATTTGCACCCAATAGCTTTCTTACCTTTCGGTAAGCTACATAATTCCCATGTTTCATTCTTATGAAGAGATTGCATTTCTTCATCCATAGCCTTCTTCCACTGTTCACAGTCGGTACTTTGAATTGCTTCTTTATAGGTAGAAGACACTTCATCCTCAACTACTGGAAGTGCATAGGCAACACAGTCACTAAACCTTTGAGGACGTGTTACATTCCTATTTGGTCTACTTGTTGCAATTGACTCCTGAATTAGAGTCTCTGAAACGTCATCAACTGTTTCTACCGCAGTCTCATTATTTGTGTCTTTATTTGCACCCACTATGGAGTCAGTAGGTACTACATCTGTAGATACAGGACTAGCTGGAACACGTAAAGTAGCATCAATCTCCACCAGCTGCGAATTCTCTATGGTCGAATTCTCCACCTGCTGAGAGTTCTTTGGCTTCAGCATAGAAGCCTCATCAAAAGTCACATCTCTGCTAATCACAATCTTTCTGGATTCAGGAACCCACAACTTATAGCCTTTTACACCATCCACGAAACCTAAGAAAATAGCTTTCTTGGCTCGGGGATCCAACTTACCTTCTTGAACATGAAAGTAAGCAGGACAACTAAAGATATGTAATCTTTCATAATCATTAGCAGGATTTCCAAACCATACCTCCATAGGAGTTTTTCCATCAATCGCAGCCGCATGCAACCTGTTGATGAGATGGCATGCATATGTCACAGCCTCAGCCCAAAACGCTTTGCCCAATCCAGCATTGGACAACATACAACGAACCTTCTCCAGCAATGTACAGTTCATGCGTTCTGCCACCCCATTCTGTTGCGGAGTATCTCTAACCGTGAAGTGTCTGACAATTCCCTCATCCTGACATACTTGCAAGAACGGATCAGCTTTGTATTCACCTCCATTATCAGAACGGAGCCTTCTGATCTTTCTGCCAGTCTGAGTTTCAATCATCTTTTTCCACTTCAGGAACACATTCAAGACCTCATTTTTATGCTTCATGGTGTACACCCACACATGTCTTGAATAATCATCTACAAAAGTGACGAAATAGTGCATACCTCCCAATGATGCTTGCTTGGCAGGTCCCCAAACGTTCGAGTGAACATAATCAAGAGTCCCACGAGTACGGTGGATAGCGGTGCCAAACTTGACTCTTGTTTTCTTGCCCATTACACAATGTTCACAGAATTCTAACTTGCAGGTCTTAGCACCTTTCAGCAAACCTTGTTTCACCATAGTTTGCATACTCTTCATACCAACATGCCCTAAACGCATGTGCCATAATCTGGTCGTATCACAAGAAGTACTTGCAGACTCAGTAACTGCAACTTCTCCAGTAATTGTATTCCAGGTCAAGAAATATAAATTACCTCTTTTGATTGCCTTCATCACCACCATTGCACCAAACACAACCTTGAGAACACCATCTGACACGGTTATCTTGTAACCTTTGGTATCCAAGGAACCCACTGAGATGAGATTCTTCTTCAAAGCAGGAACATATCTTACTTCTTTCAAATCCCAAACTATACCATCAAACATCTTCAGTCGGATTGTACCTATCCCTTCTGTTTTGCATGTCTGATCATTACCCATCAAAACAGTTCCACCATCTAGCCTTTTAAAGCTAGAAAACCAGTCCCTATGGGGACACATATGATAAGTGCAACCCGAATCCACAATCCACTCGTCAGTGGAACACATCAATGCTGATATAGACAGGGAATACTCATCAGAATCTTCATCACTACGCTCGACAACATTCACATTGGTGCGTCTCTTCCCTTTCTCTTTGGCTTTGATTTTCAGACAATCTTTTACCCAATGCCCTTTCTGATGACAGTAAGCGCATTCATTTATCGCTGGAGCCTTTGACCCACTTCTCGATTTGGATTGAGATTTATCTCTTTGACCACCAGATTTTCTCCTTCTTGATCTTCCCCTCGCAGTCAATGCTTCAGACGCTGCATCTCTATGGACTTTAAGGTCCATCTTCTTGTACTCATAATTGAGCAGCGCTGTAGCAATCTCATCATAATTTAATGATTATTTTCCCGTTAACAAAGTTGTAACGAGATGCTCATATTCTTCTAGAAGGGAATTCAAAAGGCACAAAGCCTTATAATTCTCTGGAACAATTTCTTCTAAATTCAATAGGTCGGCAATTAGCCTATTGAATTCATCCAGATGTTCAAACAAAGTAATACATTGTCTCATATTCATCCGAAACAACTGTTTCATGAGGAAGAGTTTATTTTGAATACTCTTCGTCATGTACTTGTCTTCCAACTTTTTCCACAATGCTTTAGCGGAGGTTTCCTTCATGTCGAAGTATTTTTGTTCCTTCGCTAAACACAGTCGGATAGACCCACACGCTTGCCGATTCAATTTGTTCCAATCTTATTCTCCCATAGCGTCCGGCTTATCACCCAAAGCATTCTCTAAATTCTGTTGTGCGAGCACATCCAATACTTCACATTGCCACATGCCGAAGTTGTTCTTGCCATTGAAATTTTCGACATCAAACTTACCGACTGTAGAGGTAATCATCTTCGAACTGGAACCTGAACTTGATGTCTTTGTCATGTTCCTCAATACTTTCATACAAAACTATCAATTCACACTTACACACGAACCAAGGAAATACCTTCGGCTCTGATACCAATTTGTTGCGCCTCGCGAAAGCGTAACAAATTGCGGAACACAATTGATAGTTGCAATAGAAAGTAATAAATCCAAATTATAAACAAGACAATGTAAAGTAAATGGAAATAAATAAAACATGTACCACACACAACAATTTAACGTGGTTCGGCAAGTTTACCTACGTCCACGAGCAAAGAGAATAGCTTTACTAATGAGATTAAGGAATACAAATGGAGGGAGAGGGAGCTACACAACGTCGAGGACGTTACAAATACACACACGTGTCTAAATGACACCACGGAGAAACGCAGGGTGCGTTTATCCTACAAACAAAAGAAAAAAAAACTTTTATCTCTGTTTCTCTCTCATCTCTTTCTCTCCTTCCTCACAAAAAACACAACTAGAGATTAACCCTAATCTCTCACAATCTCATTCAATGGAAGAGGATGATCTTCTAAAGAGGAGGGGGTTCCTCTTTATATAGCCTCTTGAGGCGATGGAAGGTGGCGGTGATGGAGGGTTCCATCACCTTCCACCATCTTCTTATTCCTCCAGCTGTTCTTGAAGAGTCCAACTCAGATTCAACAATTCACAACTCAAATCCAGCGTACATGGGTTGTCCTCCATGCCGACAAGCCGCAATCCCTTGCCGACAAGCCATCTCTTTGAGCATTCACATAGGTATGTCTGTTTCTATTCTTCCCTGTTTCAACAGCAGCCGGGGCAGCAGCCAAGACAGATAACAAATCTCTCATCCCTGTCTCCTTCACACTGATCTCACGCCCAAGGAGAGTTCATCTTCATACAACAACCATCGAGCTCTTCTCTTCTATTCACCGACAGCCACATCGCAACCTCCCTCAACTATCGTGTGTTCCTCCACACGCCCTCAACCACCGGCCAATCAGCACGACACCAACAAAACACAGCAGGGAGGAAGAAACGTGAAGGAGAAGGAAGAAAATAGGGAGAAACCGATATTTTGAATTTTTCACTATTTGCAACCCACTCCTTTACTCAGTACCACCGCAACAGATTATAAATAACAACATAACAACAACAACGTCTCTCTGGCGCACACGACAGCAACACCCAGACAAATGTAGACCACACAATTTTTCTCTCGCCCTTTCTCTCTTTGTCACATGTTCGGTCACACATTCGATCGCACAATAAAGAAGAAACGAAGAAGAAGAAAAACGGAGGGAAAAGAAATAAGTTTGAATATCTTTCTCTCTGCTAGTCACACCCATCATCTTTACTCAATACTATCAAAATCTGTATTGACTCGAATTGAGCAATACCAAAATCTGTGTTGACTTGAATTGAGAAACACCAAAACCTATGTTGTCTTGAATTGAGCAATAACAAAATCTGTATTGACTCGAATTGAGCAATACCAAAATCTATGTTGACTCGATTTGAACAATACCAAGACTCAAATTGAGTCATGATTTTTTCATACAAAAATCATCAACAATTTTCCAGAATTCGACAATCATGATGCATCGAGTCAGAACCATTAGCAGCTTCACTCGACAGTCATGATTTCTTCACCAAATTGGACTTCAAAGTTTTTCCAAGCTGCACATTTTGTCTGCATTTACATATTCAGCTTGCCCAAAAGTGTTAGAATATGTAAGAATTAGACTCAACATAGCCAAACTCAAATCCAAATTTATCCATCTCTACAAGAAGGAAAACACTCAACATATTCTAACAGGATCAGATTCCAATTTAATAAACAATAATCAGAACTATAGTATGTTAACAAAGTTTCCATTTTATAAATTAGTAGACAATATCAATGATTATGAATTGTGCTGTACATCAGCCGCCAATTAGGAATTTAATAATGCTTGATTTTTCTCTAGGTTTTATTAAAAACGCAGATTGCAATCTTTGATTCCAATTGGGGAAGTTCCAAATGGAGATTAGGATGATGCATAATTCTTGTATTCAGGATATGAGAGAGATTATAATCTAGGTAGAAGAGTTGTGAAGCTGTAGTTTAAAATTTGCTTGGTAGTACAAGATTCCTTTAAAAAAAATTAAACAAACAAACAAACGAAAACATAGGGCTAGACCTAAATTACCAAATCAAGTAAATTACCAAATCAAGAGAAAAAGGAACTTAAACCCATGATTTTATAACTGAAAGAATCATGAATACCAACCTGCTGTGAAAGATCTTAAACCCATGATCTTAAACCATGGTTTTAAGCCACCGAACACCAGCCCAAATTTCAGGTACTCTGTTCCAGTAAGACACACGACTCTGTTTAAAAAACAGAGTCTGCTCTAGTCTGTTATCGTCATGTATGGATCTAAATAGCGAATCAAATACCCTGCTCCCCACACGACAAAAACAGCAATCCATATAATATTGCATTATTAATTCAGCACTGGTGGACGTCCCATATAGCTGCTATTAAGAAAGCTGTTTCAGGGACAGAAAGTTTTCAAGAAAAAAAACCAGAAAACAGTATGTTTTTCAGAAGAGTTCGCATCACTATTCCAAATTTCCAAGAAACTTCTGGCAGCACATCACCGTATTCTGCGCATTCAATCATCGAGACTTCATCAAATATGCCATCCTGTTTTTATCATGAACAAGCAAAGCTCTAGGCCTATTCGGAAACGGACACCCATGAGTAATCCTAGACGCCTGCTCAACTTGAGCTGACCTAGCCAAGGCATCCCACACTGAGTTAGTTTCCCTGAAAATGTGATTGCAATGGAAAATCATTGAATTGCAGATTTCTCCTATCTCCCTCCAAAATTCATTTAGGAACCACAATAAATTTGTTTCCCTATAGAACCATTGTTTTGATGGGGAAATTATGCAAATTTCCTATAAATCAGATTAGCGAGAATGCAATAAATAAATGAACACACAAGTATTTACGTGGTTCAACCAACTTGGTCTACGTTCACGAGCTGTTGCAAAACTTTACTTAAAGAAAACAAATTTTTTTCAAACACTCACAACTCACGACCCACAACCCAATTATACCTGAGAAAATTACTCTCAATTTTATCTCTCTCACAAACTTAATTCTCTAAGCTTTTACTCACTCTCTTATCTGAGGAGGAGATATGCTTCTATTTGCAAAGAGAAGAATGGTTGGGATGAGATGATAAAAATGAAGAGGGGGAGATGCCTTTATATAAGCTTCAAATGAGGTGGGTGAATTAATGAGGTGGATGGATGGTTGCAATTAATTGAGTAGGCATCAACCACCATCTTCCAATAGAGGCTTTAACCACCAGCCTCCTTCACCGTCCATCCACTAGCCTCCCCTTTTTTTTTGACTTTCTCAACAATCCCCCACTTGAAGACTGATTTCAATATGTCTTCACACCTCGATCAATGCAGCAGCCTTTCAGATCTTGTTACTCTAGCAGGCCAACTGAAGTTGAACACAACTTTAGTTTGTCGATAGTCACTGCATTTGTCAACATATCATCTTCCAATAGAGATCTTCTCCAGTATTAACACATCATCTTCTAATAGAGATCTGATGAAGTGATAACGAAGTCCAATATGCTTGGTTCTGGAATGAAATGCTGAATTCTTTGTCAAGTGTATCGCACTCTGACTATCACTGTGCAAAACATTCTTCTCCTGTTTGAATCCCAACTCAGTTAACAAACCTTGAAGCCATATCATCTCTTTACTAGCTTCAGTTACTGTTACATACTCAGCCTCTGTAGTGGATAGAGTGACAATCTTCTATATCTGTGACATCCAACTAAAAGCCGTGGTTCCAACGGTAAACACATAACCGGTGGTGCTCCTTTGGTGATCAACTTCCCCTGCAAAATCTACATCTACGTAGCCTTGTACTTTCAATTCTCCTTTGCCAAAGTACAAACATTTGTCTGTGGTGCCTTGTAGGTACCTCAAAATCCACTTGACTGCTTCCCAGTGGATCTTTCCTAGGTTTGACATAAACCTGCTAATAGCTCCCACTGCATGGCCAATGTCTGGTCTCGTACAGACCATCGCGTACATCAAACTCCCAATGGCTGAGGTGTAAGGAACCTTAGCCATGAAGTTTCTTTCGTCCTCTGTCTGAGGAGATTGTTCCTTGGATAGGCGGAAATGACTTGCCAAGGGTGTGTTGACTGCCTTGACATCGCCCATGTTGAATCTTTGCAAAACACGGTTGATGTACTCTGCTTGAGATAACTTCAAAGTCTCTCTTTGCTTATCTCTTGTGATTTGCATTCCAAGAATCTTCTTTGACGCACCCAAGTTTTTCATGTCAAACTCCTTTGACAATTGCTGCTTCAACCTTCTGACGTCGTCCATATCCGGGCTTGCCATCAACATATCATCTATATAGAGAAGTAAAATGATATAGCTGGACTTACGCCTCTTGAAGTAGCAACAGTGGTCGGCGTTGCACTTCTTAAAACCTTTCTTGTACATGAAGCCGTCGAACTTTTTGTATTCAGGCCATACAAACTCTTCTTAAGTCTGCACACCATGTTTTTCTTCCCCTTTTCTGAAAAACCTTCTGGCTGGTGCATGTATATCTCTTCTTCTAGATCTCCATGAAGAAGCGCAATCTTTACGTCCAATTACTCAAGATGAAGATCTTTAATGGCAACAATACTCAACACTGACCTGATAGTGTTAAGCTTCACAACAGGAGCAAAAATGTCGGTGTAGTCAACTCCTTCCTTTTGTTGGAATCCTTTGACAACTAGTCGAGCTTTGTATCTCTTAGAGCCATCACGCTCCTCTTTCACTCGGTACACCCATTTGTTGTGAAGTGCCTTCTTCCCCATGGGTAACTCAGCTAGTTCCCATGTCTGGTTGGAGATGATAGACTTCATCTCCTAATTCATAGCAAGCTCCCACTTCCTGGCATCTCCAGTCTGACAAGCTTCATCATAGCATTCAGGCTCCTCTCCATCAGTTAGCAACAAATAGTTCATGTATTTCCTTTTAGGCACATGAGGCCGAAAAGACCTTCTCAATACAAGAGCTGGAGTAGGAGGCTGTGGTGTGTCTGATTGCTGCACACTACTCTGTCCAACAGGTTCCTCTGGTTGAGGACTTGCTACTATCTGCTCCATCACATGACTATCTAGAATATCATCTGCATCTGCTAATATTGGCCCACTCTGTTCTGAGTCGCTGGCGTCAGTTTTATGTTTGTCTTTGTACATCACTCTTTCGTTGAAAATCACATTTCTGTTGCGGACCACCTTCTTGTTTTCGTCATCTCAGATGCGGTAGCCGAACTCATCCTCGCCATAGCCGATGAGGGTGCATTTCTTGGAATTGGGATCAAGCTTTTTCTTGCCTTGATCACTGATATGCACATATGCTACACAACCAAAAACTTTTAGATGTGATAACTTGACCTCCTTTCCGCTCCATACTTCCTCTGGTATTTTGTGCTCCAATGGAACCGATGGTCCTTGGTTGATCAAGTAAGCTGCTGTGTTGATTGCTTCCGCCCAAAACTGTTTTGGAAGGCCTGACTGCATACGCATGCTTATGGCTCTCTCAGTCAACGTTCGATTCATACGCTCAGCTACACCATTGTGCTGGGGCGTACCTGGCACGGTTCTCTCCATTCTGATTCCGTGCTCATAGCAGAACTTCTTGAATCTGGTGTCTTCATATTCGCCACCATTGTCGGTTCTAAACCTTTTAATCTTTAGACCTGTCTCATTTTCAACCATAGCTTTCCATCTCCTGAAAGCCTCAAACACTTCAGACTTATGCTTCAGAAGTAAACCCATACCTTCCGAGAGTGATCATCGATGAAAGTCACGAAGTAGTGTTTCCCACCAATGGATGAGACGGTCATTGGTCCCCAAACATTAGAGTGAACGAGCTCCAGCCTTTCCTTCTTTGGGGTTCTGCCACTTGTCTGAAAGCTGACCCTCTTCTGCTTTCCAAGTATGCAATCTTCGCACATGTCAATCTCAACTGACTGTAGACCGGGAAGTTTCCCTTTCGAGTGCATAATCTTCATCCCCTTCTCGCTCATGTGGCCAAGTCTCTGGTGCCGCAGATTGGGATTTCCGTTTCCTGCTGCAACTGCAATTGAACAATGTGCCCTTGCTGTCATGTAAAGAGTACCACTCTTCTTGCCTCGAGCAACCATCATTGCACCCTTTGAAATCTTCCAGTCATCACCATGGAAGATTGTAGTGTAGCCTTCGCTAGCTAAATGCCCTACTGAGATTAAGTTCTTTCTCAGGTCGGGAATATGTCTGACATCTTTCAGCTCCCAAACAGACCCGTTCAACTTAATCTTCACTACACCTTTACCAATGATATCACAGGGTTGGTCATCACCAAGGTATACCTTACCAAGGTTTCCGGGGACATACCTCTCGAAGAATTCTTTCTGCGAAGTGGCATGGAACGATGCTCCAGAGTCTAACACCCAAGACTCTTCCTTGCTCTCCAAATAACATATAAGCCCATTCTTTCTTCCTGAGGTGTAAGTAACATTTGCCTCTGCCTTTGCCTTTGCCTCTTGGTCCTTCGGTGCACTATTGCACTGAAATTTGTAGTGCCCGATCTTCCCACAGTTCCAACACTCGACGGTCTTTGAGCTCTGAAAATTATTGGGATTTCTGGATTTGGACCTCCTGTCCTTTAATCTACCTCGATAGTTTGATCTGCCGCGTCCATTCCCTCGAGTTGAGTTTCTTCCTCTTGACTCTTTATGCAAGACTGAAGAGGTTGACGATTCACCCGACTCTCTCCGTCGGATCTCTTCACTGAGAGCTAGATCACGAACATCATTAAATTTTAACTTGTTGCTTCCCGATGAGCTACTCACAGCTGTGACAGTAGCATTCCAGTTTTCTGGTAGAGAAGACAACAATGTCAGTGCCCATACTTCTTTATCAAATTCAATCTCAACTGAATTCAACTGAGTTGTGACCGTGTTGAGTTCATTGAGATGTTGAGCAACCGATGTGCCTTCCATCATCCGCAAATTGAACAACCGCTTCACCAAGTGAACTTTGTTAGTGGCCGATGGCTTTTCATACATACTTGAGAGAGCCACCATAAGACCAGTCGTAGTCTTTTCCTTTGCTATATTAAAAGCAACATTGCGGGATAGCGTCAATCGGATAACTCTAAGGGCCTGTCTATCAAGCCGGGCCCACTCCTCATCCTTCATAGTTTCTGGCTTCTGCCCTATGAGCGGTAGGCACAAATTTTTATGGTATAGATGATCCTCTATCTGCATCTTCCAGAATCCAAAATCTGTGCCATCAACCGCCATCTTCCAATAGAGGCTTTAACCACCAGCCTCCTTCACCGTCCATCCACTAGCCTCCACTTTTTTTGTTGACTTTCTCAACATGTTTAACCAACATAGAATCTATTTGAATCATACTTATGATACACCAAAACGGTCCCAACTCTGCCCCGTACATGTGTCATGATGATCTCGATGAATAACATGCCCTAGTGTCAGCCCAACATTGATCTGGCCCAAAAGGTTCTAAGCCCGCCCAATGCAGTCTGCTAGACGGACTCAGATGCTTACATCCTGCTAAGCTCATGTATCTCACAACTATCCCCAATACCCGTAAGCCTTACTAAGGTAACTATCTCAAGGATTAGCTTCAGAAGGACAATTACAACAGCTCTTTGCTTTCAACTAGGAAGCAAATTTTAGAATATATGTCACACATGGAGACTTCTATCTACAGACTATTCTCGGAACGAGAACCACCTCCGGCGTATCTAAGAGCACAAGGCTAACATGGACACTCCCATCCACAACACGACTCCTATTTAGAAAAGAATATCCAAGAAATCTTCTTCCTTAAACGACGCCATTAATGGTCTGGTCGAACCAGGACTCCAATACTATAAATAAGACATGAGGTTGGTAAGCTAAGGTACCCTACAAATTCTCTATTTATAACATTACACTTTCCTAAGATCCCTGTCTGACTTTAACATCGGAATGCCATCGGCAACCACAACGGTGGTCCGTGGCTCACGTGTGTTCCTTGTGCAGGTCAAGGTTAAAGCAAATAGCGAAAAACAATTGTATCAGTTTGGCGCCGTCTGTGGGAACGATAAAGTTCCTAACCTTTCACTAACATCATCTCTTTTCAGGATATAAAGAGATGGCGACCACAAGATCACACAACAATGGAGAACAATGGGACACGTCAAATGCCCAGACTAGCGCTATACCTCCACTCTTAGCGATGCCGGCGGCACATTGATAGTAGACTCATGCTCTCGCGCCAGCCACAACAATGATGGACCCCAGGATATATTTGATGTCATCTCAAATACAACAAATCGCCAAAGCAGTGGAGACTCTCAGACAACAGAACCCTCCACCCGCTAATGTAGATCAAGAACAACATATGCCTCCATCTCTAGAAGACGACAGAGAGCAAGCACCGGAGAGTCAAGCCCCTGCTAGTTCTTATTGGACTAGAAAAGACAACGCAGCTAACATGGAACTGACTCTTAGGGCAGAGAGGCTCGACCCTCAGAACCCCCTCCGTAGAGGGGCGCAAAACCAAGACGTGTTGTTCCACCGTTCGTAGACCATATCATGAACGTGACTCTTCCAAAGAAGTTCATGCCTCCAAAGCTCGATTTCTACGACGGGACCGACCCATTCGACCACCTACTCCATTACCAGCATATAATGGCACTCAAAGAAGGATCCGAGTCGGTGATGTGCAGAACCTACCAGCCTGAAGAAGTTAGCATTAACACGGTTCCACGACCTCCTGCCTAAGTTGATCGACTCATTCAAGATGCTGGCAAAGGAGTTCCTTATGCATTTTTTGGAAGTCAGCATCTTTGAAAAGGTCCATACTACATACTATTTCTGAAATAGAGATCCAATGAGATACTAGAGAGTATGTCACGTGCTTCAATGACGAATTGGCACTCATTGACGGTTGCAGTGACGACACAACTGTGATGGCTTTTACCACGGGCCTAAAGGAGGGAAAAATTTACGAATGCCTCACCTAGGAACTCCCTTTGGATATGACAGAACTCCTTAAGAGCGCCCAAAGGTACATCACTTTAGAAGAGTTGAGAACTGTGAAGAGGAAACAGAAAGTGAGAAGAAACCCTCCGTTCCTAAGGACAGGAAGGAGGGAAAGAGGCATGAGGATGAAGAAAGGATCGAACAGAAGCGCAATGACAACAGAACAGACCTTGGCCAGGCCAGTCTAGAGAAAGCATCCAACTACGTTGGATCCAGATCCATCACCCCCTCAATTCTAGCCTATTGGACGTCCTGAATTCCATGAAAAACTGGAAAGATTTGAAGTGGCCCTCGAATCAGCGCAGAGACCCTTCCAAACATGACAACAACAAGTACTGCTCATACCATAAGGAGGGTGGTCCTGATACCAATGAATGCAAAAGTCTAAGGTACGAGATCGAATATTGGATCCACAGAGGCAAGCTAAAGGAATTCATGGGCTTACAAAAGCGATCAGAATGACCCAAGGACCGAGGAGAGTCAGTTAAGAAGATCAAGAAGGAGACTCTGGGCATAATCTATGTCCTTCACGGAGTCGGAACAGATGAAGACCAGTCAAATAGGTCCTGCAAGCGGACTATACTGGATATGCAGACACAACTCATAGATGAGGACAAATGCATTTACTACTTGAGGGTGCAAAACCCCATTCCCACCTTAACCATTATAGACGAGGGCCTCGAAGATGTTAGAGCACCGTACAATGATGCTCTTGTCATATCGATCTCCATTGCAAGGTGAGAGGTAAAAAGAGCCCTAGTAGATATGGTAAACTCACTCAATGTCTTATTCTACAACGCGTTCCGCAGTATGGACCTAAAGGAGGAGAACCTGATGTCCTCAGACTACCCGCTGATTGGATTTAGTGGAGAGAAATGCTTCCCGATTGGGATGATAAAGTTAGCAGTTGAGGCAGGATAGCCACAATTGAGAAATGTCATGTTTCTGGACTTCATGGTTGTAGACGTGCCGTCTACCTACAACCTCATCTTGGGAGACCATGGCTCCACCGATGGAAAAAATAGTCTCTACCTTTCACCAGTGTGTTAAGTACACTGTTAACCACTCTGAATGAACAATACGTGGAAACTGGCCTATGGCACAAGGTTGCTATTATGCTGCACTGAAGCAAATAGAATGTTTCCAGATCCAACTAGATCCCACAACGCAATCTGAACTAGAGCCAGACCCAATGATTGTGGACTCATCACTCCACTCGCACGAGATCCCAATAGCGGTGGCTCATTTTAGAAACGGGGAAGGTTCAAACTGTATAGGAGCAATCCGCTCTTCAACCCAGTAGAACATAGGTCAATGCAGACAAAAGTACAACCACCCAACATTCCATCGACACAAACATTAAATCCCATGCAAGGTTTTACTCTTCAGTAACCTCAGAGACATCAGCGAAGCTTGGCAGTTTGCTGAAAGTATCAACGATCCAGCAAGGGCCATGAGAATTCACTTCAGGGCAGGATTGACTTCTCTCAGCCAACAGTTAGTCTATTTCAGTTGTTTATTTTCCTTTCCATAGTCAATAAAAAAGAATTACGCAAACACACTCTATTAATTACTGGAAAAATGTAACAACGAGCGCTCTGAGAAGGATACAAAAAACTACAAACTACGAGCATTTAGAGGGACGTCTAGAAGTCAATGGCCAAATCCAACAGATCATGTCCAATTCCACCCTGTCCCGAGATCCCGAATTCCAGCGCAAGGCTAGACAACGAGGTTAATTGAGAAGTGATGGAGGCGACTGCTCTGGAGTTGGTTGATGGTATTATCTATGAGATTAAGCGCTCCAGAGCAGCAATAGGGCACCAGCACATAAACGACATACTCATCCCTTGGAAGGGAGTTTGTACTTCTTTTCTGCAACACGAGAAGAAATTACGAGATCTCAGCGAACCAATTAGGTGCTCACCAAGAGCAGGTGACCACGCATAACAAAAAGCCTCAACACGATTCATGAACGCAAATGTCAGAACATCCGAAGACCCCAACAATGGAAATCTCCCTTCAGCCTTTGAAAAACCCAAAACATATTCTTCAAGTAAGAACATTGCAGGGGGTATGCTCTGCAAAAAATAGTGCCTACAACGATGAAGAAACACCATTATATAGACGTGATGGTTCACCAAACGGGCGCTTCACCATTGAATCTTGTATGGAAAACGAGGAAACAACAGTTCTCAAGGAAACTGCACAAGACCACATATGTCCAATCAACGAGGCTGCACACAACCTCATTAACTGGGGGTGTGACCGATACTCAACCGTCTTGTGATTTACGCTGTACGCATGTTACCATGCGATCCACACTGTACATGTAGCGTATTTAGTATAAGAAACCCTAGCTTTCACTGTATGGGCCCATGGGCTCAACCCACTTCTCAAACAATATTCTACCACGTGCCTGACACGAGCACTAGAAACCCTAGTCATTCTTGACACACGAATCACACTTGTGTATCACCAGCTGATTTAAGGTACTCCCATGTCTCTACATAACTCATCCGCACAACGCACTCTGCTCGCGGATATAGGTCTGCACGCCCGCAGTTGGTGTAGTCCCCACCTAGCCGATGACTTTCGGTTCACCTCGACACCTAGTCCGCCCATTGCGGAGTTGATGGTTTAGGAAGTGGGAGTCTAATCAGCGCTATCACACCTGGTAACAACGACTCGTCAGAGATTGTTGCACCCTTCGAGAACAATGGTCACCAAACCCGATCAGGTAAGCCTAGCTGGTGACGACTGGCAACGACAACTTCTGATCAAAGCCCAGACTTATAGCCCCCACTGCGCAAGTTAGATGGTTTGGAAGGTAAGAGCCTAGTCAGTTCCGACTGACGTCGACGGTTCGCCACAGGGCCACTGTTCTTCTACAGACTATGGTCGTCGAATTACCAACCCCAAAGTTGTAGCCCCCACTGCGTCGGTGTAGATGGTTTGGAAGGTGGGAGCCTAGTCAATTCCGAACTGATTACGATGGCTTGCCATGAGACCACTGTTCTTCTGCAGACCATGGTCACCGAAAACTCCCAGACTTGTAACCCCCACTACGCGGGTGTAGATGGTTTGGAAGGTGGGAGCCTAGTCAGTCCCAAATTGATTTCGATGGCTTGCCATGGCACCACTGCTCTTCAACAGACCATGGTCACCGAATCTTCTCGTCTCAAACTTGTAGCCTGAAATGCGCGAGTATTGGTGTATCGGTCGATCTGAAGTTTTTATGAGTAAGTTGACTATTTCGTCCAACTTTTACTTCGTTGGTTGGACGTATCGGCTGACCCAAAGTTTTTATGAGTAAGTTGACTATTTTGTCCAACTTATACTCTGTTGGTTCGACATATCGATTGACCCGAAGTTTTTATGAGTAAGTCAACTATTTCCTCCAATTTATACTTTGTTGGTTCGATGTATTGGTCGAGCCAATGTTTTTATGAGTAAGTTGACTCATTGGTTCAACTCTTACTTCGTGGTTGATCAGACTAGAAGTTTGTTGTGTATATTTGACTCGTGTCTTGATATTTTTTGGCTTGATATGTCGACTGTTCCATATTGTCGAGCTTTGATGCCTTGATTTTGTTGTTCCCGCACAAGATGGGGATTTCGAACTTGTATTTTTATTGATATTCCCTTCTTGGGTAGAGTCCTCCAGTAAAAGTTTGTTTCGTCCTTCTAACCTTTGTTCGGTTGATGTCGATCCTTGTGTTGTTATGGGGTTACGTCCATGTTGTTTTGTTCTATATCATCTTGGAATATGTCTTCAAGCCATCAGTTTTGCTATTGGTTTAATTTTGTTTATTGTGTCTCGTCGTTCATTGAGTATGTTATTGTAGCTAATGAACTTGGGTTGCTTCCTATTTGAAAATTGAGCAGTGCTGAATTGCCCAATTATGCTGACATCAATGCCAAATTGTCCAATCATGCTCACATCAGCACCAAATTGTCCAATCATGTTCACCAACATCAACTGTCGAGGCCTAATCGAGTTGGCTTCGTTGTTGGTAATTTGGGTTAGGTTTACATATGTCGATAGGATCTTCGAATTGTGTTAGTTGGTTGGTGCAAACTTTTCCATATTCTTTTGCCGTGAATTGGTATATTGGTTTGTCTGGCTTCGTTTGACGACATTAATTCTCCTACTTTGATATAAATTAGCTCGAGTGGGAAGTGTTCCCGGTTGCATATTCAGTTAGGTTGATTGTTTTATTCCTTCCGGCTATGCAGTGTAGGACATATACCAGTTCCATGGACTGTTCTTTTGATCCCATAGTAGTGTTACCTTTTTCTTTTTTCTTTTCCTTTTCCTTTGGGCTGATTGTCTGGCATTTCGATGAATCATCGAGTCGCCCTCTTTGAACCCAATGCTCAATTTCATCCTTTAGATTGTAGCAATCTTCAGTATCATGCATGCGATCCTTGTGGAAGGAACAATACTTACTCTTATCTTTTCCTTCCCGGTGTCCTCTCATTCTAAGTGGCCAGATGACGTCCTCCCATTACCCCATGTGTTTCAGTATATTGGCTCGACTTGTTTTCAAGGCTGTGTATGGTTTGTATGTCTTTTTTCATCACACTTGTTACCCGCTCATGTCTGGGCCTTGTCGACTGCAACTTTCCAAACTCTTGCTGGTTGGATTCGGGCCTCCCATCGGTCTGATGCCTCTTCGACTGAATGATATCCTTCCGGGATTTGTCGTCTCTTCTTATTTCCTCCCTCATTTCCCGGTTCTTCGAGTGGCCTTCCTTTTCGTGATCATTTTTCTTCCTGGCAGTTTTCATCTCCTAAACGGAAATGTGTTTTTGGGCGATCTTCAATCGAATTGCCATTTTTTGGGGGGTTCCAGGTTGAGAGCATAAAAAAGGGTCATTTTTTCAGTTTGACGGTGAAAGTAGCGGTGGCTGTGTCATTGCTGCATTCATTGATCATTGTCAGCTCGTTAATGAAACGAGTGATGTATTCCCTTATCATCTCCTTGGGCTTCTATTCGATGTGAAACAGGTAGTGTGGTCCTTTCCTCATTCGCTGACTAACGATGAACCTTGTGATAAAGACGGTGGCTAACGCTTGGAAGGAGTCTATCGATCTCGGTGGTAAATTGTTAAACCAGCTCATTGCCGTAAAGGTAAGACCAATTGAAACGTTATGCATAAGATGAATTGCGTACTCTCCTTTAACGCCATCATGTGGTGGAAATATCGCAAATGGTCTGTTGGGGTCGGTGGTGCCATCATATGCCTCAAACTTTGGTGGGGTGAATTTATTTGGCTTGGAAGTTATCATGAGGGCGTCAGAGAATAGTGGTTTGGCTAGTTCGTACAATACATTAGGATTTGTGACTTCGATTCTTAATGGAATTTCAACAGATGTTTTGTCACTGTGGAATCTTATCTTAGGGAGGTTCATTGCTTTCAAGATTTCTCTATTGAGGTTTTATAGGAACCTCATTGCTTGCTTGGGCATGGTTAGTAGAGTTATGTTGGGGCAACGCTTGGATAGGGTCGACTGTTTGAGTGCGCTTTTGAGTGAGTTTCTCCATCATCTTCATCATGTGGTTCATTTGGGTCATGAGCAAATCAACGTCGCCGAATGCCTAGGTTGTATGAGCTACTTCATGTTGTGGATTTTAATCGTCGGGCGCAATTGGCCTGGTGGTTATTGCTGGGTCTCGATCGTGAGCTGCTAGCAATGTACCATCGTCAGTAGGAGGGGTACTGTGATTGTTGTTGGGTTGATGGTCTGTAGAGTGTTTCATCTATTCTAATAGCCTCTTGATCATTGATTAAATTTTAGTGAGTTTTATTACTGTAGATCTTATTTAAAAAAAAAACTTGTCGTTCCCCACGGACAGTGCCAAACTGATGTGTCCAAATCTCGTCCTCCTATAAGTTTGACTTGCAATACAGAAGTTAGACTGCGAAGGATCACATTTTTGGTGGCTAAAGGCATTCTGATGCTTAAGTCAACAACTCTATTGGAGAAGAAAGTAAATTTGGACAAAACTCAATTAAAGTTGCATATCTTTGCCAATTGTTCCTTTTACCTTATATAATGATCGCGGTTAATTCTCTGCGCAACTTAAGCATGTAAGGCGCAACAAAGGGAGAAATTCTTCGTAAAAGTCTCCTCCTTTATGAAGACGCATCTGTGGAGGCGTAATTCCCTCCATGACTCTTTTCTTATGCAACGTCTCTCACTCGAGCCTCGATTTGGGCCTTAGTTATGACTTCTTCTGATGGGCCCTGTTTGGGCTTTTATGATTGATTTTGCTCTCTTTGGGCTTTATGAGCCGACCTGATTTTGAGGTACTTGATCCTTGTGATGGACGATTGCTTCCACGTGTACAACAGTGATGATGATCTATTCGATGTATCATCACTTGGTATGAGGCAAACTATGCAATATTGGATTTTATTTTATTATATTTCCTATGTTTTATGTTTTCCATAGTCTGTCTCTATTATGTGTAGCCATTTGATCGTTTATAATCCATGCAAAGTCCAAGTAATCCTTCTAGTGTAGAACCTTACATTGGTTACTTTAATTTGTAATGATGACACTTAATTTAAGTTTAATGTAAATGGTCAAGTTGATCATGATATATTTAATCTATAATAAATATACAACTCAACTATAAAAATCAAAATAACAATAAAATGAAGCGAAAATAAAATGGTTGACAGTGCTTTTGGTAGTTTTGATACTGTTGTTCTCAACACATAAGTACTAAAATAAAATGTATCTAGCCTAACCAATCCAAATAACACCCAAACTTATACATAGGCACGAGAATATGGAAAACCAAATACAAAACAAACTTAATTAGGATACTCTTGATAAACTTTCTACTCCAAAATTCTATATTGGCTTTTGTCAATTCAAACTTGAAATTAGTCTATAAACTAGTAAGCTCCAGGTTCCGGTTCACCATTTACAACTGAAAGCTTCTCAGACTTTATTGATCTTTCTTGCAGGAACGATAGATGCAACTTGGAAGAGCCTTTTCGATGATATGAGCCATGTACTTAGCAGTAGCGGTAAGTGCCACGTAAAGTGGGAGCTGCAGGAAAGCAAATATATTGACTGGAAGAAAAGCAATGGTGTAAATTAGTAGTTTTGCTGATCTTTTCTCAGTTCTTATGGTGGGTTGGTGTCTTGATTTCTTACTTACTCATTCGTTTTAGCACACATTTTTGGGATTCCGCATAGCCATCGTATCTCGCAAGCCATGAGAAGTCCATTCGTCGACCGACTCTATAAAAGGGGGCGTGATGGGTTTGTTTCCCTCTTTACGCTATCTTTGAAATTAGGGTTATTTCTTCTTCTTCGTTTTCTTTGTTCTCCCTTATTTAACGATGTCTGCTAGCGATAATGCATTTGTTGCTTGTGCAGCTTATTTTTCGCCCAAGAAAGCTTCTCAAGCGATGTTGTTCTGACTATAATTTGCCATCCGACCACGAGATTATAATACCTAGACAGAACGATAGTCCTTGTCATCCAAGGTTCGGGTATACTGCACTCTATCTGTGCATGTTCCATTCTGGCATTCGATTCCCACTTCCAAAGTTGTTTTTGGAGTATCTAGTTTTTTGGAATTCCTCCTGCCCAAATGGGTCCTAATGGTTGGAGGGTCATGGTTTCTTCCTATGTGAGGGCCATTCTATCCGGCCTTCCTTTGACAGTTAAAGTCTTGCATTTTGTGGTTGGTTTGATGGTGACCAAGGATATTTGCTTCCTCCGTTCGCCTGCCTGTTTTGGGAAGCTTAATGATGATATCAAAGATTGGTCGAGGTTCTAGTTTTATGCTTCTGTCAACTCTGGCTACTTCCAGTTGCGAGGTTGTCTGATTGTGCAGTCGTTCCGAGTCTCTAGCAAACAGAATGATCTACTTGCAGAGGAGCGGAGGGCCAATGACTAATTCTTGAAGCTTCATGTGTTTTTTTAGGCGTTTCTTTCTGAGGACATCTTGGAGCGTAGCGGCTTATACACTATGGACGAGGCGGAACAGGTTTTGCTTATTATATCCTGTGATGAGGAGATTGCTGCTCGCGCTGCTCCTACTAGTGTTAGTGGTGCTAGCATTGATTAGGAAGTAAGTTCGGACAGGTGTGTTACAGACCTCAATGCTCCCGTCTGTATCAGTGTCGTTGGTCCGGCTTCCAGAAAGTGGAAACTTTCGAGGCTTGCTAGTACATCGAAGCTATTGTCGGTTGATCCCGGCCATGTTCTGAAGAAGAAACGACTTTCTACATATGGTGTTGCTCGGACTGTACCTCATCCAAGTTTCTGGCAAGGTGGTTGTGGAAGAGGGTAGCTTATCCCTTGAGGAGGTTGAACAAATGAAGTTGGTGCTAGAGAGGAGTGAAGGAGACTACTTGCCCTTTGGATGAAAATTAAAATAGCTTTCTTCCGCTTATGGTGTTCTGAACGTTGTTGAATGGTCTAACGATGACCCTCATGCTATCGATGACGAGATGCTCCAGCTGGCGGTGGAGTAGTCTAAGGAGGTCATTGGCAATGATGGGATTTTTTAGGTTCTTCATCCTCAATCTCCTTCTATTCATGTCAGTGATGCGGCCGAATTCTTAGTTTCTTCTCTCGATCATTTGGATTCCTTTGTTCTTGCTGCCACTACTACTTGTTTCGTTCATGTTACGGCTACTCCACATCGGGAAGGCAAAATTGGTTTTTCTGTTGTCACTGTTGTTTCGCCTGTTTTTCCGGCTATTAGAGGTGGTTCTTTGTGTGCTTCCAAATCCTCGCAATCTCCATCCACGGATTAGTTGGGCGGAGCCCAACTCGAAAGATATCCTAATCAAATTAGACAAAAAGTTTTGTTGGTTTACTCAGCTTCACGTGCAGGCTTATTGGATCCGAGCACTCATCTCGATTACGGTCTTAAGTAGATGAAGAACTGGATGAATCATCTTACTTATGCGAAGGTGATGGGCTTGGATTATCGAACTGGTCATAACCAGGTGGCTTCTCTAGAGAGAAAGTTGGCGGTGCTGCTGCTGATATTTTCTCACGTCCTTTTTCAATTCGACGTGTTGAAAGAACGATACGCAGAACTTGAGAAAGTAGCTGTGGATGCTCAGACCTCATTGATTGAAGTAGGGACTACGCAGGATAAGTCTGCAGTTGAGCTCGAGTCTTTGAGGATCGAGTTGGATGGGATCTATGCACGTTTGCACGATGTGGAAAGAGGGCTATCTGCCGAGAACGTGGCTCATGATGAGGCTGCACGTGTCGTTGCTGAGCAATTCGTTAATCGTGATGTTGTTAAGAAACATGTGGAGTAGCCAACAGCTGCGCTCGATGAGGTCAAGGCAGATACTTCCCCGATGCTTGTCACTATTGAGGGACGCCTTATCGCGACTAAGAACAAACCTTCTGCCGGCAAGGATGGCTTTGCACTGCAAAGGCAAAAGATTGGAAGCAAGTCGTCGATGGGCGGATTGAGCTTTTTGACTATATCGAGGGGCTTGGTGTTGATTTATCCAAATTTTACTTTGTTGGTTCGACGTATCGGTTGACCCAAATTTTTATGAGTAAGTTGACTATTTCGTCCAATTTTTACTTTTACTTTGTTGGTTCGATGTATCGGTCGACCCAAAGTTTTTATGAGTAAGTTGACTCGTTCATCTAACTTTTACTTCGTTGGTTCAACGTATTGGTCGACTCGAAGTTATTATGAGTAAGTTGACTATTTTGTCAAACTTATACTTCGTTGGTTCGACGTATCGATCGACCCAAAGTTTTTATGAGTAAGTCAACTATTTCCTCCAACTGATACTTCGTTAGTTCGACGTATTGGTCGACCCCAAGTTTTTATGAGTTAGTTGACTCGTTGGTCCAATTGTTACTTCGTGGTTGATCATACCAAAAGTTCATTGTGTATATCTGACTTGTGTCCTGATCTTTTATGGCTTGATATGTCGATTGCTCCGTATTGTTGAGCTTTGATGTCTTTATTTTGTTGTTCGCACACAAGATGGGGATTTCAAACTTGTAGTTGTATTGATATTCCTCTCTTGGGTATTCTGACAAACCCTAGTGCTTATTATTTTTCCAAAAAGTTACGTTAAGTTGTAGAGTCCTCCCGTAAAAGTTTGTTTCTTCTTTTTGACCTTTGATCGGTTGATGTCGATTCTTGTGTTTTTATAGGGTTACGTCCTTGTTACTTTGTTCTGTATCATCTTGGAATATGTCTTCAAGCTGCCAGTTTTGCTATTGGTTTAGCTTTATTTATTGTGTCTCATCTTTTATTGAGTATGTTATTGTAGCTAACGAACTCGGGTTGCTTCCTATTTGAAAACTGAGCAGTGCTGAATTGCCCAATCATGCTTACATCAGTGCCAAATTGTCCAATTATGCTCACATCAACACCAAATTGTCCAATCATGTTCACATCAACACCAATTGTCGAGGCCTAATTGAATCAGCTTCGTCGTTGGTAATACAGGTCAGGTTTCCATTTGTCGGTAGGGTATTCGAATTGTGTTAGTTGGTTGGTGCGAACTTTTCCATATTTTTTTGTAGTGAATTGGTATATTGGTTTGTCTGGCTTCGTTGCACGGTGTTAATGCTCCCACTTCGATATAAATCAGCTCGAGTGGGAAGTGTTCCCTGTTGCATCTTCAGTTGGGTTGATTGTTTTGTTCCCTCCGGCTATGCAGTGTAGGGCATATATCAGTTCCCTGGGCTGCTCTTTTGATCCTGTAGTAGTGTCTGCCTTTTTCTTTTCCTTTGGGCTGCTTGTCTGGCATTCCGATGAATCGTCGAGTCTCCCTATTTGAACCCAATGCTCAATTTCATCATTTAGATTGTAGCAGTCTTTAGTATCGTGCCCGTGATCCTTGAGGAAGGAACAATACTTACTTTTATCTTTTCATTTTGCGTTTCCTCTCATTCTAAGTGGTCAGTTGACGTTCTCCCATTTCCCCATGTGTTTCGGTATATTGGCTCGGCTTGTTTTCAAGGTTGTGTACGGTTTGTATGTCTTTTTCATCACAATTGTTACCCACTCATGTCTGGGCCTTGTCGACTGCAACTTTCCAGACTCTTGCTGGTTGGATTCGGGCCTCCCATCAGTCCGATGCCTCTACGATCAAATGATATCCTCTTGGGATCTGTCGTCTCTTCTTATTTCCTCCCTCATTTCCCGCTTTTTCAAGTGGCCTTCCTTTTTGTGATCATTTTTCTCATGGCAGTTTTCATCTCCTCAAGATAAATATGTTTTTGGGCGGTCTTCAACCGAATCGCCATATTTTTTTGGGGGTTTGAGAGCATAAAAAAATGGTCATATTTTAAGTCCGACGGTGAAAGTAGTGGTGGTCGTGTCATCGTTGCACTTGTCAATCATTGTCAACTCGTTAGTGAAAAGAGTGACGTATTCCCTTATCATCTCCTCAGGCTTCTGTTTGATGTAAAGCAGGTAGTGTGGTCATGTCCTCATTCGCTAACTATCGGTAAACCTTGTAATAAATGCGGTGGCTGGCGCCTGGAAGGAGTCTATCAATCTCGGTGGTAAGCTGTTGAACCAACT
Organism: Berberis thunbergii; assembly: GCA_003290165.1. NCBI lineage: Eukaryota > Viridiplantae > Streptophyta > Magnoliopsida > Ranunculales > Berberidaceae > Berberis > Berberis thunbergii. The sequence goes on along the minus strand of QNQO01002608.1, from coordinate 17,547 downwards.
CATTGTCATGGATGTAAGACCCATTGGAAACGTTCTGCACAAGATTGATTCTGTACTCTCCTTTAACGCCATCATGTGGTGGGAATGTCGCAAATGGTCTGTTGGGTCAGTGGTGCCATCATATGCCTCGAATTTTGGTAGGGTGAGCTTTTTTGGCATGGGAGTTATCATGAGGGCATTAGAGAATGGTGGTTTGGCTAGCTCGTACAATACATTAGGATTTGTGACTCCGATTCTTAACAGAATTTTAGTAGGTGTTCCGTCATTCTGTGGAGTCTTATCTTGGGGAGGTTCATTGCTTTCGAGATTTCCCTGTTGAGGTTCTGCATGAACCTCGTTGCTTTCTCGGGCTTAGTTAGTAGAGTTTTGTTGGGGGGCGCTTGGATAGGGTTGGCTGTTTGAGTGCGCTCTTGAGTGAGTTTCTCCATCATCTTTATCACGTGGTTCATCTGGGTCATGAGCAAATCTACTCGAGGGTCTGTAGCAACGTCGCCAAATGCCTGGGTTGTATGAGCTACTGCATGTTGTTGATTTTGATCATTGGGCACAACCGGCTCGGTGGTTATTGCTGGGTCTCAATCTTGAAATGCTAGCAATGTAGCGTCGCCAGTAGGAGGGTTACTGTGATTGTTATTGGGTTGAGGGTCTGTAAAGTGTTCCATCTGTTCTAATAGCCTCTTGATCATTGATAAGATTTTAGTGAGTTTTGTTACTGCAGATCTTTAAAAAAAAAAAAAAACTTGTTGTTCCCCACAGACATTGCGCAAAACTGATGTGTCCAAATCTCATCCTCCTGTAAGTTTTGGCCTTTAAACAGATGTTAGATTGTCAATGACCACCTTTTGGTGGCTAAAGACACTCCGTTGCTTAAGTCAGTCACACTATTGAAGGAGGAAGTAAATATGAACAAAACTCAGTTAAAATTGCATATCTTTGCCAATTGTTCCCTTTACCTTATATAATGGTCGTGGCTAATTCTCTGCGTAACTTAAGCATTTGAGGCGCAACGAAGGGAGATGTTATTCGTAACAGTCTCATTCTTTATGAAGACGTGTCTGTGGAGGCGTAATTCCCCCCACGACTCTTTTCTTATACAACGTTTCTCTTCTTTATGAGAGAACTCACTCGGGCACGAATTTGTGCCTTAGTTATGACTTCTTCTTATTGGCTCTGTTTAGGCTTTTATGATTGGTTTTGCTCTTTTTAGGCTTTATGAGCTGGTCAGGTTTTGGGGTACCTGATCCTTATGATGGACAATTTATGCCACGTGTACAAAAATGATGATGATCTATATTTTGATGTATCATCACTTAGTAATCCTGTGTAGAACCTTAAGTTGGTTACTTTAATTTGTAATGATGACACTTAATTTAAGTTTAATGTAAATGGTCAAGTTGATCATGATATATTTAATCTATAATAAATATACAACTCAGCTATAACAATAAAAGAAGCGAAATTAAATAAAATGGTTTACAGTGCTTTTGGTGGCTTTGATACTATTGTACTCAACACATAAGTAGTAAAATAAAATGTGTCTAACCTAACCAATCCAAATAACACCCCAACTTATACATAGGCATGAGAATATGAAAAACCAAATACAAAACAAACTTAATTGGGATACTCGTAATAAACTTTCTACTCCAGGGTCCGGTTCACCATTTACAACTGAAAGCTTCTTAGGCTTTATTGATCTTTCTTGCAGGAACGATAGATGCAACTTGGAACAGCCTTTTTGATGATATGAGCCGTGTACTTAGCAGTAGCGGTAAGTGCCACGTAAAGTGGGAGCTGCAGGAAAGCCAATATACTGACTGGAAGAAAAGCAATGGTGTAAATTAGTAGTTTTGCTGATCTTTTCTCAGTTCGTATGGTGAGGATGACAGTTGCAGCGAATGCCAACATCATGGTAGACACAGAAATGAACAGAAACGTGAACCCGAGTATCAATCTCCTCGGAAGAATCTGTTTGAAGTCTTTGAATTGGAAGGGAGACGTGAGGATGGAGAGAAACATGACGACTGACGTTAGGGAACTGGCAAGGGAGACTACATCCATTACTGTGAAGACTAAGAAAAATGTCTTGTCCTGTTGCTTGTGTAGAAATACGGGTACTCCGTTATCATTTGCGCCACCAGGTACAGTGTAAGCACCAGCGAAAGCTACAGTGGCGATGAGAACGGCTACGATGGAGCATGACTCGGAGGTGCGCTTGAGCCATTCTCGAGCTTCTATTAGGAGTTCGCTGTGAGACTTTTTGAATAGTTCCTCTGCAGTTAAGCCTTCTTCGTTGCGGTGCATTTTGTAATGTGATGGCAGTTCTAGTTCTTCTTGCACAAGCTGCAGATTAAAGTGGCTTAGAATTTAATTATATTAAAAATCAAGCATGTATCTATCTATATATCTATCATATGTCATTCTATCGATCTACTATCATAGAAATATTTTCCCAAAGTTTCGTGCTCCCTCATTTCTTAAAAGTTCAAAATTGAAAAATCAAATACTCAGTACTATATGAAATATAAAACAATATAATCAGTTTACTTATTTACTGTAATGTTCCAAGTCTAACTCAATTAAGGAACTAGCATGGCAAATCCACTTATTACTTAATGCAAAATGCAAAAGCTTCAAATATGATACTTACAATTTTAAAGTTCATATACCTTAAAGATGAAGTTATACGAGCAATAGAGTTGTTTATGGTAATAGTAAGCCATGCACAAAGAGAAATGGGTTGTGGTATGCACCTTGAACCAATACAACTCATCTCGCAACTGGATTGCAGGGCTGGGATGCTCTTCTTTATATCCAATGATGAACTCGACCTGATGCAATACAGTATTCCCTTTATTATCCAACCTAAGTTTCTGTTTCATCATTGGCATCTTCTTTTCTTTAACAAGATCAAAGATAACTTGTTGACGATTCTTAATGGCCACGTGCAAAATATTCTGTCCATGAGATCCAACATGCTCTACTGCCTGTGGAAATACTTCCAGTATCTTGTTAACAATCTCTACAATGCCCTTACTAGTTGCTATGAGCAATGGAGTTTCTGCTTGTTCCTTATCCTTCTTGTGAAAAAGGTTTGGGTCCATGAGATCCGATAGATGATCCACATGCTCATGATGATGATTTCTAAATGTGAAATCAATCCTTGGGTCTCCTCCAGGATTACTGTCCCTCCATGAGATATCATGGCGTATTAAATATTCTGCAAGCTTGCTAGCTGATTCATGCTTTTTCTTTTCTTTCCAAACGTTATCCATCCATGGCCATACTAGCCACAAAAGTTCAAGGAGTATATGTCATGACTTCTTAACAATATATATATATATATTCAGTAATAAGTTTGGCAGTTTATTTAATAATTTAGCCAAAAGTAATAATAAAGTCGAGAGAGAGAGGGAACCTCGGATAAATTGCTTCCAGATTAGTTCATTGATCTTTCCAAGCACTGGAACATAGAACAATAATATCAGAAATGTAAACAAATTTGACCTGAAAACTCAGCAAAATTAAGATGGCTTGAAAACAAAATGGATCAAGTGCCAATCCTGTATACTACCATTTGTGGAATGTGATGGAGATGTTGGCTCATCACCCCCGGATCCATGAAGATAGTTCGGGACCTCATCAACCCCGGACCCAACAGAATGAGGTTGGCTTGAGTCACTTGATTGAGAATGTTTTGGAGCACCTACAATAGTGCAGATATTAGTTGAGAAAGCAAATGGAGAACAAGGACAATACAGTCATTATGAGTGTAGAATCAAGGACATATATCGAGCTTACAGAAGTAGAAGAATTTCCTCACTAAACCGAAATTGGCTCCACTCTGGAATGCTGATGGTGTTCTTGACAGAAGTTGAAGACCAGTCATACCATTTTGATCTCTTTTATCTAGTAGCTCTTTGTACTGCTTGGCTATCTCGAGTGCTAGATCTGTATTTTCATCAGGGAGGAGTGTTTTCAGTGAATGGTACTGACATTTTTCTTTTCCTATATATATATATATTTATTTTTATGTTTGTTCTAAACAAGTCTAGAGAAAATGATTGATCGCACTTGATTGAACACATGGTGTTTACTCAGAAAATTGGGAGGATCCTTTGTAAAATTCGATTATTGGGAGGGAGGTCTGGATTATTTATACTTTGGATTCACTTCTAGTACGTTTGCAGAGAACTTAATTTTCAAGAAAAGAGGAAACCTAAGAGGGGAGAGAAAGGAGGATTATTTTACAGAGCCGCGACAAGAAATTCCAATGATCACTTGACCTGTTTTTGTAGGGAAGTTGAGAATTCAACTCCATATGAGTTTATGAATGCATGGCAAGAAAGCGTTCAAAAGCTTCTTAAACCCATGTTTTCTGAAAACTTGGTTCTCTAAACCAAATGATTTCTGATTTGTGATTTCGAAAATAAAGTTTCCAAAATTCAAAAGAGAGGAACAACAGAATCTATGTTGGTTGGATATCATAAGCTAACAAAAACAATTTAAATTAAAAATAATAATAAATAATAAAATTTGATTGTTCACTGCACAAACGAAACCTTATATAAATTTATATTTACTTTAATATTGTAAAAATGTTAAATATCGATACGCACCAAAGGATTCAGTCATGATAGCAATGTGAAGAATATTTGCTCCATCATCATTTCTTATCCAATGCCCGCTAGGATGATCTCCAATATCTCCAATGCGCTTAAGAAGGTGTTCATACATCTTTTTATTACCAAAGTTGACAGCTTCAAACAGAGGAGTCTCCCCTTTCAAGTTCCTTGCATCCAACACATCTTTATTTAAGTCAATCATTTTGTCCACCACTTCTACATCGATCTTGTCATTAGCGGTGGCTTCATGAAGGACTGTATCTCCAGCTGCATTTGGGCACTTCACAAGGTCAGGATTCTCATGGATCAGATCAAGTAGTTCTTTCAACAATTTATTCTGTCCCAAGTACGCTGCGACATGAAGGACAGTATCATTTAATGCAGTGAGTGGATAGTCTGTGGTCACAAGAGGTAACTGGTAGAGAATGATACTTTGATTGTTCAGGTTGTTGAGTTGTAGCTTTTGTTGGCAGAGCTTGATGACATTGGTTTATATCTCTGTCTCTCTCTCTGCTTATCATCAAGACCGAGTAGAGTTTTTTGAAGCATTTACTCAAGTCTTCCTCTGTGGTAATCACCGTATCATAACTCATCCTGATGTTTGTGAGAAAGAGAAAACAATTCAGTTTGAGATTGAAGGAGCAAAGGAGATAGATAGAGGGAAAGATGTGTATTGCATTCGCTATTGCAGATTTGAATGCATCATAGTGAGTGGGAGGAACTCTTGTTTATGGAACCAATATATAGCGATCCACTTTTCTCTTTAAGTAATGCTAGGGAGACCACAACAATTCCTAGCTGGAGAACGGCCTAATCTGTCTTGAGTTAAAAAAAAAAAAAAGTGAAATCCAATTATTTCACTATCAAAAACTTCAAAACTTCATTGATTATCAAACCATAAATAACTTAATTACAAGAGAAAATGTCGTCACGAGGAAAATTCAACCGGGTCTTTAGAGAAAAGGGGAACAAGATAAAACACTCGCAATACTTTACATCTTCGATAAACTTTCACTTTTAAGATAAACAAGCAAGGTAGCCAGCTTTTGTAAGACATAATATATGCATTCTGCCTTATTCTCAAAGTGAAATCAGAAGTGTAATCCTTTAATAACAAAATTAGAATCTCATTGTACTAGTTTTGGAGGAGCATTTTCTCTTTTCTTTTCTTTGTTCTTCTAACTTTCTGTCATTACATTCTATTAGTTCATACATGCTGTTTGCTGTCATTCCAAAGGTAAACTACATTTGATTGCCCGTAGAAGTAGGAAATTTTTTAGCCAGACATTGGATGTTGGTTTTGGTGACTACTTGCAGCAGTCGACTCAGCTATATTACATTTTAGGGTTTCTGCTACCTGGCTTTTTAACTATTGAGTATCTGTTGATGTTTCCATCAAACTTATACCATGACTGCATATACAAATTTTAATCAACTATTAAGACAGCTTCATATATTTTGGACTCAACAGCAAAACAGTAATGACTATGTTTAGCAACAGGTCAATGGAACATTTTCTTGTATTATGGTTTAAACCAAACAAATCATCTCTCATGTTAGATTGTCATGAATTTTTACAAGTGATAACATTCATGTTGATCTAATTTATTTTAACATTTTTTTTGACTAAATTTAGTTTTGATTTAAAATTGTTTGGTGGATTGTTACAACTAAAAAATGTTACTGTTTTGAGAATTGTTACAAAAATGTCAATTTGATGTAGTGGATCCTTAAGGAGAATAGAGTCCTTACACTTCTTCAACACTGCATTCGCGAACTCAAGATCATCAGTCATGGCCACTTTAGAAAGAACAGTGTTACCAAGAACATTTCCCTTTTTCATATTTTCATCCAAAACCCATTCGATTAATTCAAGGAAAACTTTTTGATCACCATGCACTGCAGTGTCATTCAAGATGGACATTGATTCTATTTGGTGAGTTTAAATTCACAGAAATTCTAAATGTCGAGGTTTTGGGCGAGGAAACCAGCGAGGGAAATGAGGTGGAGGGGTGGAAGTCGTTCAATTTCTTTGAAATGTGTGCGTTGACTTTTCGAGCGCACATCCCGAAAAAGGTGAACGGCTCTCACCCCGCCACCTCCCTCCCCTCGCTCATTTCCTCGCCCAAAACCTCGACAGCAAGAAAAGCTCTTAAATTCAGGTGTTGTGAATTGTTGTGTTTGCTGGCTTAATTAACAAAGTTTTAGATGTGGAGGAGGGGAAAGGTTTAGTAAACTTGCAACTTTTCTTTAGAGTTGTATAGTATGTTTTGGTCTAATTGGTTATCTTATGGCATTCCAAGATCACTTTATTTAGAAACCAAGGCTGGTAATAGATGATGCCTATGGCAACATCATCATCATCCTGACCGTCCATATTTCCTATTTTAATAAAGTGTACGTACGTTAAGAGAGTTTCACCAAAAGTGCAAGATAGCACCTTTCCAGTTCATCACTGTTGTTGTTGGCCGGTCTTGATTTTTGAATTTCTTCACAAACGCAAAGAGAGAAGATCGAAGAAAACTGTTACGAAGCATCATCATCATCCACTTCTCTTGCTTGATTGTAACTTATCGTATCGGGCGAAATGTCGATGGGCAGTAGTGACACAACATGGGTGGGAAGAAGCCTCTTAGACGGCTCGGAGGGATGTCTGACGCCTTATCGATCGCTGCCGATCTTGGCTTTTCTGTTCCTCCTCCACCCAATCAGGTTTCAGATCTGATTTTGACTCTGGGTTTTGTTTCTTATATTCGTTTCTTTCTGAAATACTCCACATTTTGGTTGGTTTGTTAGGGTTTCGTGGGTAGTTTTAGTGTAATAGCTCAGAAAAATCTGATTTTGACTTCACCCCATGTTTTTGATTGACAGATTATAGAATGGGTTGTTTTGTTTTTGCGGTATGGCGATGATTAGGTGAGTTGAATTGGGTACTGGGGGCGTTTCCAATTCAAGTCTGTATATTGAAATTTCGTTTCTTTGGTAGAATTTGAAGTACATAATGGGAAATTTGGTGGTTTTAGGTGAGGAAATTGGGATGGTAGTAGGGGTTAGTTTGAATTTTCAGTTTTGGGTTCAAATTACTGACCTTTAAGCATATTCGGTGGTGATTAATTTTTAGTCAATGCATGAAATTGTTGGAGATATTGTTGCTTCTATTTAGCAATGGGGTGGGGGTGGAGACAATATGTCTTTGGTTGAGTGTTAGGGAAACTTGTTTAGATGCGAAGTTTTTAAGTGACCATTCAAGTGGAAACGTGAAATCTATAAATGTGCTATACTTATGAATTTTCACCTCTAGCAATTCGTTTGTTTAAGTGGTCACTCAGTCCCTCCCATCGAGGACTATGTACCCAGACCTAGCTATTACAAATTTCTCTTGCATTTGATGTTCAAGTTGTCTTGTCAATGGGATATCTCTGTTAGATTGTAGTCTCTTGAGATTTCAGCTCGCCGAAATTCCAAATGACCATCCAAGTGAAAATATGAAATCTATGGATGTTACACACTCATGAGTTCATCCCTAACAATTCGCTTGTTTAAGGGGTCATTCTACCCCATCAAGGATTATGTGCCAAGACCTAGCTCTGACAATTTTCTCTTGCATTAGATGTTCAAGTTGTCTTGTTAATGGGAATATCTCTGTTAGATTGTAGTCTCTCAATGTTTCAGTGTGCCAAAAGTCCAAATGGTCTAATGTGGTAAAGGGAAGGTTGTAAAACTGGTTTTTTCAGGTTGGAAAAATTTGTATTTAACTTTGAGGTATGAGTAACTGTCGCATGGATCATTGTGTTATGAGAAATTCTCTTTTCATTGTTGTGAATTTGTGTGTTCTTTCAAATATGTTTGTATGCTACAGATATTTCCTATTCACTTTCAGTGCAACTTTAGGCTCGAGGGATTTAGCTAGTCCTCAAAAGTTTTTATTTATTGCAGGAAGACTTGCAAAGCCTACCGACTAGTACAGGTGACAAGAGTGATGACTTGATAAGGGTCTTGAGGGAGCTTACCACTGCACAGCGGAAAATAGCAGATCTGCAAGTGGAGCTTCAAGGTCGAAAGGTGAAATTCTCTTCAAAACTCTTATATTTCTGCTTCTTATGCATATATATCTTTGTATCTTCTGACTATGTCCGTGCTTCTTTAAAAGGCTTGAGACCAAGATATCAGTTGGCTAGTAAAATGTATACCTAGAATAATCTGTTAGTGTCCTTAATGGAAGATGTAACGATCCAGCCTTAATAATAATAATAATAAGAAGAAGAAGAACAACAACAACAACAACAAAAGATGTGTAAGATTATCTTATTATGTAAAACTGTTTGATTTGTGACAGTTTCACCCTTTTCACAATTAAGCAAATGCCCTAGCAGTTTAGGTTACAATTAGAGAGATTAAATTCTATGTTAGATTATAAATTCTGTTAGTTTGTGTTAAACTGAGTTGTCATGCTAACATAATTATTGATAGGTTTATGCCCTTCTAAATTAACAGCATGCTGCTCACTTGACTGCAGGATGATAAAAATGTGGCATATCTTACACACGTCAGCGAAATGGAAAAGAAGTGTGAAACTTTGGGACGTATGACTGCAATTTTAAAAGACGTTATTCAAAACAAGGTAATTTACTTTTGGATATTTTGTCTCTTTCTGCACATGACTTGAATCTGTAAATTCACATATAACTGGTCATTTTAGATTTCGTTTCAAATTTGTTGTCAATATTGTTAGCTAAATGTATACATTTTCACTACGAGAGTTGCACATCATAGACTCGTGGTGTCCATAGGAGTTGTAAGACACAAATTCTTTCCTTTGAATTTTGATGAGATTGGTATCTCGTGTTGTATGCTGTGCTGGAACTCCAATTAGTTGCAACAATTACCAAAGAAAATTTGATTACTTGAGGACAGATCAATTCCGGTCATTATGCTTGATGTTTCAAATACTTGGGTAGTTTACTTGTTTATCTTTTCCCTTTTTCTTTTAGCTTTTTGTCTGTTGGATTAAGAGAGACCAACTTCAAGTACACATAAATTCTCACTTGGTTGAGCTCAGTAAAAAGAAAGAGTCGATGAGATACGGTTCTGGGTACGTTAGTGAAGTCAAGTCACTACAAACTTTCTGATTCAAAACAATAAGGTCATCAGCCTTCTTCTTAGTCAAGTTGTTCAATTATCTCCGAAGTTTAGTGGCCAAGTTCTCTAATTGTCTCCTTGTATTAAGTTGTTATTTCCTTTGATGTGTTAGCACCCAGTTTCTTTACCAATGCCTCAACTGCACTCTTGATCTACAATCATCAAAATCCAGCTCTTTTCCTACAGATTTAGGAGGATAAAGGGTGATTTTTCTCTTAGCTTTACGATAGAGCTCTTCTGCCATAGGTAAACACACGAGTATGCCAAGTTTGCACCTTTTATCGTTGCAAATTTATTTCATCAAACTAGTTAATTCTCTCCCACCCTGAAAGATATGCTATTAAATGATCGTATGTTCCGACCTCGCAAAATTAAATTTATTTAGTCTGTGCTGCTTCCTTAACATGATCATGAGATGGCTTTAGATCCTAATTCTCAATCACCTGCCCTAGTTTGTTCCTCGAGTCAAACTGTCATCATCTTTTCTGACTAATTATACTCTCAGGGTCCACTACGAGTTCTAATCATATTGAACAAAATGCCAGTGATTACCTATGCTTTTTCTAAAGTTAGCTTATCATAATACTGATAACATATGTGTTTCTAAATTTCTCATATCGTGTCCTTCCATCGCATCTGGTCACCTAGGCATTCATCTTACTTGCATATATTGTTATTGGTCGTCCATTTATTATATCTTATGGTTGGTCCAAGTACAAAAGAGTTGCATTTACATTATCTTCTATTGCTGCTTCATTTTGGCAGGATCGCATCATTGCTCGACTGCAACAGCCATATTCGCTGGATTGCATTCCAGTAGAAGCAGAATATCAGGTTAGAGAAAACCCAGCTGTACATCGTAGTAAAACCCAGCTGTACTTGACCAAGCAACTCCTATTGATCATAGTAAAACCCAGCTGTACTTGATCAAGCAACTCATATTGATCATAGTAAAACCATGAATAGTTCATTTTAAACATCCTTTGCATGTGGTCGACTTGATAGGTTTAATGCACCGTTCAAAACAATCCAGAGTTTATCTTTTCTGATATGAAGGAAAGACTGAGAACTTTATTTTTGCAACTAACATATTGTATCCACTAGTCCAACTATTTTAAGTTTAAAATTTTCCCTAAAATTTCAAGATCTAAAACCTTAAATTTTTATTGCATGCTAGGGGGGTTTATACATAGGTTCTAATGTAAACTTTTCTTTCATCGCAGAAACAATTTTCAGAATTGTTGCTAAAGGCTGCTGGTGACTATGATGCCCTGACAGCATCTGTTGCAGATTTCCAGTGGAGCCAGAACTTCAGAGAGTCACCAGCCGTATGGGGGGTATGTTTACAGAGATCTCATCGTGGGATCAGTCTAGAGTTTACTTTTTGGTATATTAATGGACCGTTGTTTTCATTTATTTGTTGTCAGATTTTATTTTCCTGTATGGCACTTTGAGTTTTCCTTCAATTCTTTGGTTGGTTTTGAATTGCGTTGAGATGTTTCAAAAGGAGCTTTTCTTCACAAAGGTTGTCTTACTAAAAAAATGTTAAAATCACATGCACTTAGAAGGATGGGAAATCGGGAAAAGATTCAGCATCTTTTGTTCAAAAGGAATGAACAATGCATCTTGTGCTTCACATTCTAAAGAACCTTGAATACTGCATTAATTGGTCGCGGTCCTTAGGCTCGTGAAATTTGACTCAGACACCTTCCTCTACCTACCCTCAGAAACACATGTTTTTCTGGAGGATAATCTCCTAGGCGTAGATATCAGATCTATGAAAAATTCACAACATTCTTGTGCTTGTAGCCCTATTAAAAGTATGGACAGCAAGGATTGTCTTTCTCATTGTTAATTTGTAGATGATATTTGCTGCGGACAAGTTTTAAAATGATTGATTTTGTTGATGTCATATCCAATGATTGATTTTGTTGATGTCATATCCATCAAAACAAGATTGTGCTCACCAGAAATCATGTGATTGCCAAAGAACAAAGTGGGTTAAATAGACTACGAGTCAAATTTCATGAGTTGGGTACAGGTCCTGGCCCCTTCTCTGTACCTTTTATAGCATCAGTTAGTATTTCCATGGGATATCTGCATTCTGTTTCTGTTTGTTATTCAATAAACAGATCAATTTCTTCTTCAATGCTTGCTATGTATGTTGCCTAGTATTTAATGAATTTCACAGAAAACAAGTGAGATAATGTCTCTAGTTTTTGTGTCACTACATAACACACGTGAACTTCCCTGCACAGCTGGTTTGGTGAAGAGACATTCCACCAAAAGTTAGTTTTTCATGTGGATTGCCATTAGGACATGATTGTCTATTAGAGATGTCCTTAGAAGAGGCATCAGAGATATGGGGTTTAATGGAGACCGAGAATCTTGGTCATTTTAAACTTATGTAGTCCACAACTCATGGAGAGCAGTTATGGGCAATGGTTACATGTTCATTACGTATATAGAAGAGAGAAAATGTGAAGTTTTTGAAAATTCGATTGTTAACTGTTATGTTTCTATTGCAGAGATGCTTTCTTGTAAGGCTTTACGTTATATGGTTGGAGGCTTATAGTATTATCCTCTTAAAATTAACTACAACACTTGGAAGAACTCAATTAGTTTAGTAGTTTGCTGCAACTGATGCACTTATGCTCATATTGTAGGAAATGCTCCGTCCGATTCCTGTTGCACTAGCGTCATGCACAAGATTTTACGAAGCCATGTCTGCAACAAGAGAAACATTTGCAACACTGCAAAATCTGAGAGTAGGTCGTTCCTCATTCTCAACACCTGTAACACCAGCAAAGGACCCTTCTCAAGGAGGGGATTCTGAATGCGTGACCCCACCTCGGATAGACGAACCAAGTCTCAATGACTTGGTTATCAGAAGCTGGAGGAGACAAGATATAGATAGGCAAGAAGGGGGAGATGAGAATAGTGAGGCCGCTGCCGAACTCCATCAATTGGATGGATTGAGGCGGCTGTCTTGGCCTCCTTCAGTTAAGAAGAGCGGTGGTGATGTGTAATTTAGTGTTTTAAACAAAAAGTTAAAGGTAACAAAATATGTATGTAGTTATGACTATTGATTTATTTGTTATGATAATTTTCATGCCAGAGCTTTCACTGAGAGTGTTTTTTCAGTATTTGTGCATTTTGATTGTCGAAGTTAAACTACTGCAGAAGGTGATGTACTGGAAGCTTCATTCTAAAACTATGAACTTGATGTAACATCCGCTATTTCGGTGGTTGGGCATTGGAAACTCTTTTTCCAGGAGTGCTCAATTATAAACAAGGTCTGTTTGGCAATCAAAGGCACTAGCACTGCTATTTCTCATTGTAAAATGGTTGTAAGATAGCGCGGCACCCTCTTAGGAAACAGAAAACACTAATTGTATTATAAATAATTGATCAGAAACGCATAAGGAGTGGTTAGAGAGTAGCAGTCATTAACAATGAATAGGTGCATGTGTTCCCACCATGCTTGACTGATAATTAATTGTTGTTAGCCGCATGCTTGTCACAGACATTTGCGATAATAACTTATCTTTTATGTAAACAACCAATTTACTCAACTAAATAATATATAATCTTAGATTGTCATAATATTCTGTTGGAAAGTTGGTGTATTTTAAATTACAACTAAGTAATTAACTACATAATTCATCCTAAAATAAAGCCATATATAGTTCAGAAAAATAAGTCATTGTGTTCAACACAAACAACGCGACAAATGCGCATAATTAGGTTCAGAATGGAGACTAAATTTCTTTAATGAATAGGAAGAGAATAGTTTACATCCAAGTATTAACCCAACACTGAATTCAGAGACAGATAATGATCAATCCAATATCCAAGCATCAGAATCATGGATAAGAATTGAAGTAGTGTACAAACATTGTACACATCTTGGCTATTTCAGCAAGAGCCATCAGTGATGATCATTTAATTCATGTTTTTTCAGAAAATTTTACATATTTATATGCTTTCCTCTGACAGAGTAGCAATAGCTCAATTGTCCTTCAGATTTTGCAATGGACTTCTGCTTCTTACTGGGACAGAATGTGGGTGTTATGATCAAATGGAAGCTTCTCACAGGGATCGCCTCCTCCGGAACAGGTTTATGAAGCTCATCACAAGGCTGAGGCAGTTAGAATTAAGGAGTTAATGGTGTGTTTATCGGATTTTGGCTGTAGTATTGTGAAAAAATGGTGTCTTTCAGCATGTATATAGTCTACTAGTCGACTCTTACAACCACCAACTTTCTTGTTCCTATATGTTATGTTAGATATATAAATAATTTATTATGAAAAAATAAAACTATTCCACTTGCTAGGAATCAGGTTTGGCAACCAGGGTGATGTGGTGCTTATTAGGAAGAACGGTGATTTCATAAGAGATCAATCGATTAGGGTTTTAGGGCTCTTGTCACTTTCTCTCTCAAGCGAGCGATCAATCTATCGATCAAACCATGGCCGTTTTCTGTCGCTGAAGCTGCTGCCGTCCCTGCCCATCTCAGGGAACCCAGGGAGAACGAAGTCAGGCTCTTCAACCGATGGACATTTGATGACATTCAGATATCAGACCTCTCTCTCAATGACTATATTGCTGTAGATGGTGGCAAGTATGCGACATTTGTTCCTCACACAGCTGGTCGATACTCAGTTAAGAGGTTTAGAAAGGCACAATGCCCAATTATTGAAAGGCTGACCAACTCTCTGATGATGCACGGTCGTAACAATGGGAAGAAGCTGATGGTTGTCCGCATCGTGAAGCATGCCATGGAGATCATCCGCCTGCTTACAGATGCAAACCCCATTCAAGTCATTGTTGATGCTGTTATTCAACAGTGAACCAAGAGAAGATGCAACCCGAATTGGATCTGCTCGTGTTGTGAGGCGTCAGGCTGTTGATATCTCTCCATTGAGGCGTGTGAACCAGGCACTTTATCTTATAACAACTGGTGCTCGTGAAAGCGCCATTCAGGAATATCAAGACCATTGCTGAGTGCTTGGCAGACGAGCTGATCAATGCTGCCAAGGGTTCATCGAACAGTTATGCAATCAAAAAGAAGGATGAAATTGAGTGAGTTGCGAAGGCCAATCGTTAGAGAATTTACTGAAGAACTAGAAAATTTTGTCTGGTCATTTTTAGCTTTAATTCTCTGAGACTATGCAAGAGGATATTGAGCAATTACAATTTCTGTTGGTACAACTGTTCTTTAGAGTGATACCTTTTAATTTGTACTTTTTGTTGAGATCTACAAAAAAAAAAAAAAAAAAAAAAAAAAAAACAAACGGTGATTTCATCAAGAGTAGGGTTGAAAACTGAACAGTCGATTCGATTTTTCACCTAAATTGTGAACCGAACCGACTTTTAAAATTTTTCAAAACAAACCAAACCGACCATTAACAAAATCGATCTGAAATCGAACCGATTCTAATTTATGCAAACCGTAACCGAATCGACCGACTATTTTAAACATATTATATATATTATTTATAAATAAAATATATATTATTTATTATATATTCTGTCTATTCGATTGGGTCGGTTAAAATCACATAGAAACCGAAAACCGAATCGACCACTTTGATTTTGAATTTTTAAAAACCAAAATCTATCTAAACTGAATTTAAACCGAATCAATTGATTTTATCGATTTAATCCATTTTTTGTTGAGTCCTTCAAAAATCGAGATACACACAAATTAAATGAATGTACCTAGAGGAAGCCATCATCCTAATTGCAAAATTCTCCAAAGGGGACCACGTCGCATTGACTGCAAAAACCTAGTTTTCTGTTCTTTTCTATTTAGTATCAAAATATAGAAAATGGGTCCATAATATAATGGTACCTAATTGTCAACATAAACACAATAATCTAATATATTTGGTGATTATTACCACCAAAAAGCAGTAGGGATTCCTAGAAGCTAATACAGTAATTCTAAATGTCGAGGAAGCCAGCTAAGGAGGCCGTTCATCCCCTTTGGAATGCATGTCATTTGATTCATGCATGCATCCCAAAGAAATGAACGGTCTCCCTCGCTGATTTCCACGACAGCTAGCCTGACTCAAGCTAATAATCAGCCGGACTTGCGTAATCACATGTTTCATTCTTTTCCAACACTCAGTTGCCCATAATGCAAGTTTTCATGTGCATTTCTGATTATAGAAAGAATAAATAGATAGATATATGACCCACACATTACTTTAATATGCTTTGGCGGGAATAGTTCCAAATTAAAGTGGATCCCACTTTTTTACAGCTTCTAATTCTTATTTGCTAACTAACTACAATCTTGGATCTCAGGAATAGAGTCTTAAATTCTTATTTGCTGTTTTAACTTAGACTCTTAAGACAAATTTATTATTATGAGGTTTAGGGACTAAGGTAATCAGATGAGTATGGGCAAAGTTTAGCAAACTATAGCCTAGTAGATTGTTTTCAATATTCAGTTTAGTATTTTATTTTATTTTGGCATAAAATTTTACATGATGATTCGAAATTGTATACAGGATTCAAGATGATCAATGGGTTCGGATGTATTATTGGGTTGAATTACCCGGGTCGAGGGTATTCACATTAACACCTAAACTCATATCCACTCTATTGTGCGCTATCAAACAGAAAAAGTAGTGAAATTTTACACAGAAAGTCGAAATATACTCGTTCATATCTGTAATTAATATAATACCCTTCCAAATTTGAAAATGCTAGAGAATCGGGTTTTATAATTAGGAGGATAACATGCAAGACATCATCGGAGAGGATAACAAATCTTTGTAATACATTTAAACTATCTCAAATCATGCCATGCAACCCTAATTGCAAAACCGAGTTCCCCCAACAACATTCTTTCAAGTATTGTTCCTCGATTTAACCTCCTTTGATTACCTTTTCCCCACCTACTTTCGATAGGATTCCAAACCAATGTTTATTCCCCAAATCTTGACAAACAACATTAGATCAAAAAATACTTCCAAATCACCCATACTTCGAATTCCGGAAATTCCACATGGAATCCGGAACCTTGCCTCTCTCAATTTGTAACATCAAAAAAAACCACTTTGGCTCTCCGAATCTCACCCCTTTCACTTCCCATTGGACCACACTCATCCAACACCCCATCATTCTAGGGGTCGAGGGAAAGGGAGCGAAAGATGGGTGTAAGCATCCATCTATCTCGAGATGAGTGTTATTGTAATCTCAAATTTGATGCACTTATCTCGAGACGGAATGGATGGTAACCACCTCATCCCTCGCCCTTCTACCTCGCTCCCTCCCTCGCTCTGTAGCAAAGCTCCCCAACACCTGTTCACAAGATCACAAATATCATAACTATCTTCATCACTCACTCGCGCTAATCAGTCTCGCGTGTTTCACGCGCGCTGGTTTTAAAACAATTTCAGATCCCGAGGTTCCACGAATATACCGTAATGGATTTTATTCTTCCTTCTTCTTCCTCCTTGCAACAACAAAAACAGAGAGAGAGGAGAAGCAGAGACGAAACGAAACCCATAAATGAACAACGAGTGATTTCGATTTTTTCAATTCGGTTTTAACAACGTGTCTCTCTGAACAAAGCATCTCTTCGACACGAAGCAATTGAGAGAGAGAAACCCAAACCACTGTTTTCTTTCTCTCTCTCTCTACGTGTTTCTGTTTCTCTCTTCTTCAATCTACTCTGGGTTCTGTTGTTTTCGAAGAGCGTGACGTAGTGGGGGATCAATGACCGTCGCTTGATAACGTTTCGTTTCATTGCAAACGTCAACGTGTC